>VYZT01002114.1:852179-1022901 GCA_013400735.1 Pomatostomus ruficeps
CCGGCACCTTCCATTTCCCCACCCAGGAGCCCCCAGCCCAGCCCAGCCCAGCCCCGCCCCGCCCGCCCCACACGCCGGCAGTCACCGTCTTCCCACATGAGAACATCAGCCCAGCCCTCACCACCGAAACCTGTTGCTAAACTCCTTCTTCTCAAAGCAAGCCCTGCAGGTGTGGCGGCAGAGGCTGAACGCGGTCCCACCGTGGGTCCGAGCCTGCCCAAGACACACCACTTCCCCTCCCCGCGTTAAGCGGGGTGCAAAATGGGCGCAAACCGACTTTCACAAACAAAAGCAACTCTGGAAAAGCCTGAAAACCGTGAGGGCCAGGGCCTGTTTTGAATCTTCGCGGGTGCGGGAGGAAAAGGGCAAGTGCCTTTCAGGGGGTGATAACTCTAGATGCCTGTTAAGCTTGACAAAATCAGCCCCATGAGGCTATTCCCTCATATTTTAGGACTTCTTGTCTCCAGTTCACACTTCAAGAAAGTGTCTGGAGCAGCCAACAGGGGCAAGTTTAAGTCAGGGGAGCGCCTCTCCTCTAGGCACACCACAGTACATCTGGTTTTGAAAGTATCACGGACCCTGAAAGTGCAAAGCAAAACCATCTCATTTGCTATAGCAAAGTACAGATGGATACACAGGCTGGCTGCTTCTTCACTCCAGCCCTCTTGGCTAGCTGGGTTGGGATATTTTGACCCAATATTCCCATCCAATGGCAAGTTTCTCAGCAACCATCCCACCCACGGACGAGATTCCAAGCAGTTGGCTCCTGTGTATCAGGAAACACTGGCAGTGGTAGGATTAGGAATGGATGTGGCTGGGTGGCTTTAGTGACAGCCAAGGAGCTGAGGAAGATGTGAAAGTGTGGGTTATGCATGGAGGGGTAAACCTCATTTAAAAACATGAGGAGCCAGAGCATCCCCATCTCTTTGAATATATCTTAGTCAGAAAGAGAATGGCTGGAACTGCTGTGTTCTCTTCCAGTCCTGTCAATCACACTGCTGTGTGTGCCCAGCATCTGACTGATATACCCTGACATAACATATCAAAATGCCAAAAAAATTTGAAACATAGTAGTATTTTTCTCACTGAAAAAGTGACAAGCTCGTGTTCTTTTGAAGTGTCATGATTGGGGGGGGAGGGGGAGGCGGAGAATTGTGACATTCAGAAGAACCTTTTAACTTATGAGCACATTATTACAAAGTTGAACAACAGCATGAAAGCCACCATCTTTTCATCTGATTATCCCACACAGACCATGAACAAGAAAATGTATCTTGACATAATCCACACCCTCATTTATATTTCAGAAAACAAAGTAGGAAATCCACTGGGGAACTGGGTACTAGGCCAGTGGGATTCCTGGGGGAGAAAATGCTGTCATGGAGCCAGAAAAAGACCACGTAAAAACATCTAGGTTATCATTCAAAGCCATGACAGTATTTGGAGTTCCCTAGAGGGTTAATTTACCAGCACGCAACCTGAGACTTCTGATTTGAACAAACTGCTTAATAAGTTAAACACATTAACAGGTTCAGTCTCTTGACAATGAAACAGTTTATCGAACGTTTAAACATACACACTGATTTCCAAGACCAAGAAATCAGACTTACAGAATGAATCCTCTGCCAGTAGCTTTGTTCCTCTATAGGGTAGCTCAACCTTTCGTATTTATAATTGTAATTTTTATGACTCTCATTTGAAAACTAGACAGATAAGGACCCTCACACCAATACCAACACCTTTAACATGAGAAAATACCACTACAGAAGCCCATAAATAATGATGTAGGCATGTTCTCCCAGGTTGTGGTCCTCGGGTGCCTTCTCGCCTGGATTAACACCAAAGCTCTGGACGACATCCGTTCACAGCTTTGTTCATTAGTAAGGGGACCCCCAGAACTGCTCACATTACAGGCAGCTGGTGACACTCTTGGGAGTGACAGCATTCCCCAAACACTTGTGACAACCTCAGCATGCCCCCCAGGCCCTTAATCCCATATCCCATGCATCTGCTCTACTCACAACCACGTCAGAACCCACTGCAGCTCTCTGAGAGATGCACTACCCCTCTTTCAGAGCCACGAGCACTGCTTTGTGCTCCCATAGCAGGTCAGGATGAGGCAGGAGGGGCTGCTGCCCACGGGATTTGCAGCTGTCCCTGCACAAGGGTGCAGACTATTCGACATCCTGCAGATGCTTTGCTTCAGTTGCTCTTCCGTGCCAGGGCTTCACCACAGGGAACTGACAGCAAATGGGCTTGTTTTAGCTTTGCAGGAATGCTTAGGTACAATCAGAGTATCTCAGAATATGAGCTGACTCTCCTTTTACACCAGGGAGGGCAGCTGAGCGGGTGCCCACATGCTCCCAGCAGCAGGTTACAGCCACTCCACGCCTGATTTGATCCGGCTGGTTTATGCTCCTGCGTGGAGGGAGGGCAGTAAACCATCCTTTTCTGCCTTAAACATGGACAAATATCACCTGTATTTATGAGCAATAAAAACTAAGGAAGCTGGCAAGTTTATAGCCATGAATTTCTAAGGGGTCCCAGGTAACTAAATCTCCATTTCCCACTAAGTTTCAGTCAGACTTAAACACTTAACTCCCTTAGGATTGTTTGAAAGTCCCAGTCCAAAACTAATCCAACAATGAATAGCAACATAAACTGTACAGGTAAGTTGAAATCAGTTCAGCTTTAACTATCATATATCTAAAGTTTGCCTTAATAAAAATGTAGTTTAATCAAAGTGAGAGCATGGTTTTAGCATTGCTCTTATTCCTTGTTTCCCAAATAAAGCACTGTCACTGTGGCTTAAAGCAAGTGTGTAGAGATAACAAATTACATTCTGACAATTTTTCCAGTCACTTGGAATGCCAGACATACTCACAACTAAGTGAAAAAATTCTCTTCAACTGTTTTTATGTCTTGTGAAATGCTCTGCTTTGTAATTGGTCTTCTTTTATAGGCATTATTCTAAAGCACAGTCAAGGTACTGTGATGTTCTGAGGATCTGCTGGAGTGCACAGTGATTACATCTACTTTCTTCTGCTGCCATAGTTAAAAAATAAATAAAGTTTACAATCTCTACCCTATATCACCTTCTTCAATACCATTTCATTTAAATCATGTACAGGATCAGAATTTAAGATTGCTGAGGGAGAAATATGAACAGAGTTCTATGATCATCTAAATATTTTTTTAAGTTGTTGCTTCCTTGACAAAATACCTCAGCAAAAAATTTGATTCAATTATTTTCTTAATGGAGATATCAACAATACTCACCATTACAGTCAAAACATAGTTCTTCTAATCTTTAGGCTTGCACTCACCACATGATGGCTAAATCTCTCTCTGTACCCCTTTTATTGTTCTTGCAGTTAGCACCCACAATGTGGAGTCTAGTAGAAGAGACAAACAGGAAATTTTGTTAATGATGCATGAAGCAAAACAAAATATATTGTAATTTTCTACAACTGCAATGTATTTGGTTTTGGAATGCTGGCTACTGTGAAAAAAAAATTGGTTTTTCAGTGAGTTCTAAATTACTTCTGTTTAGACAAACTTTCTACACAAAATCCCACATAGCATGAAATAAAATATTTCTGGTTTTCCATTTTAAATAGCTGTGCTAAATATTATAAATTCCACAGCAGTCAGGTTTGCCATTACAAGATAAAGTCATAATAAGAATGTATTTTTCACACAATGTTGTTCATGAAGTTATGGTGGACATACACAGTGGCTATAAGCACTTTGTCAAGGGTTTCAAATAGCCTGTGAAAGTCGGAAAAAAGAGGGCTGTTGGATAATATTTATTCCTTATACTGTTCTAATGAGGTGAAAGGTTTTAGTGTTGCAAGTGCTATTCTAAAAGGTCTAAAGATCTTAAGATGGGGTTCTTGAGAAGAAAGTGATAAAGCCTTTTGAATTCCACATAAGAAAAAGGAGCATGCTGTAATAAAAAAAAATAGTTTGCTCAGCCACACAGCCACAAGAGAGAGAAAGAGGGAACTTCATGGACTAGATTTTCACTTTGGCTGACTATAACCAGTTCCACTGAGGTCAATGTGGCTATGCCCATACAAACAAGCTGAGGACAATTGGACCCTATAACAAAAATATATAAGAAATTGTATTTCGTCTGCTCTGGATGCTTTCTCTCTTTGTCTGCTTTCAGTCAAATGTAAGATAAGGAATACATGATTATATGAGCCTTGACATTAAAATAAATATGACAATCAAAATTATGTTAAATGAAAAAAAATATTTATAGAAAATAGTGGGAGGTGATGTTCATCAATCATTTCTGTAAGGCTCAGTCTGTATGCCTTAAAAGTTTAACATAATTTCAAGTTACTTGGCTAGGGAAGGAACATGCTATTTTCACAAAGCAATTCAACTAGAGAACAGGGGCTACATTCACAAAATGTCTTGGGTGTTAAAAATGGAAGATTTCAAAGCTGCACTTCAAAGCATCAGGTTTCCCGTGGAAACTGCTACTGTGAGTTAAAAAATTCCTTGGTGTAAGGTGAATAAGCCAGTAAAAATTCAGTCTCCAACCAAGTTGCACTTTTTCCATGCCCAGACCCCAAACCCTCAGAAGTACACATTTATTTTTTGGAACAGCCTACTTAGAGAATCCTATTTTTTAGTTCTTCTTTCTTTCCTTTTTCCTTAGAGTGGTCTTTAAATCTATTTTTTTATATTTCGTAGAATCACAGAATGGTTTGGTTTGGAAGGGACCTTGAAGATCATCTGGTTCCAATCATCCTGCCACAGGCACAGACATTTTCGACTGGACCAAGGTGACTCAAAGCCCCATCAAGCCTGACCTTGAACACCTCCAGGGATGGGGCATCCACAGCTTCTCTGGGCAGCCTGTGCCAGGGCCTCACCATCCTCACAGGAAGGAGTTTCTTCCAGTACCTAACGAGAACCGGCCCTCGGGCAGTTTAAAGCCATTCCCCTTGTCCTATCCCTATATCCAGCCAAGTTCCAGGCTGGGTCAGCACTGGGTTACCTCCTTGTACTGAAGGTGTCATTCTCCTTAATGCATCTACTTTGATTTACTATTATCCTATATCAGAACTACTTCCTGATGAGGAATGGCAAGATTTACTTACATTACTAGTCCTGAATTTTGCAACATTTTCTCATAGGGAAGGCTCAGTTCTCTAGTTTTCTGTTCATTTCAACTCCTATGTTCACCCCATCAGAGCCATTTGGAAGCCCAATTCTAAATTTAACGAAGCTAAAGTTAATTGAAAATAGCTTTTAGCTAGTGAACTAGATCTTACAGACTTTCTCATTCTCCAGTCGATTTTTGTCTAAAATAAATCACTTACGGCAATCCAAATCTTCCAGAACTAAAAAAAGCTTGTTTTCTACTTACCTGGATTTCATAGTTCTTATGCTGGCGTACAAACCCTTTCTGAAGCTTTTCTTAGGTTTAGGTACTCATCACCTTTCTTTGCACTGTAACATAGAATGTGTTTGTGCTACATCTTCCCCTCCACTCCCAAAAAGAGATGCTGCTCTCCTGCACTGTCATTCATGTTGATGAAACCTATAGGGATTGCACTTCTACACAATTTGAAACTGGTCAAGTAATTCAGCAGTTCTTACGGGGAGAGGGGATGCATGCACACAGTGTGAAAAGATACACCACTTCTCCAGGGGAAAACCAGACTAATAATAAACCTGTAAAAATATCCTGAAACAAAAATTCTCTGCAAGCCCCTTTTCCTCAGGCTCTTCATAGCTGTCTGTTTCTTCTCTGGATAACCATTTGACCTTTTTTTCCCTACTTTTTCTGCATCTACTTTTTGTGTGTGCCTATTCTCCCCTCATTTCTACTTTGTCTCTTTTCCCTAGATCAAAGTGGAAGGAAGGACATTTGAGGATCATTAATTTGTGGACCTACAGGCATATATCACATTGTGACAGACATCACAGAGAACCAGCACTTGAGCTACTCCCCGGGACTGGCTGCTGGCACCAGCACCCAGCAGACAAGTGCTGGAACTTCCAAAAGCACATTATCCTGCTGAAGATGCTGACAGCCTGTCGAGCACTGCACATGGCACTGAGGCAATGCAGGTTATGCCACTGCTGGAGAGGTCAAGTAAGTAGTTCAAACTTTCTACCCTGCCTTTTACTAGGTTTCTTTTTGGGTCTATTGGGAAACTGAACAAAACTACAAAAAATTAGTATCTTCTTTAATAGAAGGCAAACCATACTTGCTTAAAATGTAATTTTAAAAATTCCTTCTTGCAAGTAATTTCAAAACTATTGTCACTCCAAAACAGTTCTGAAAATCTCACTATCCTCATCCAAGTTTGGGGTTAATTTAATAAATTCAGCCTCCTACTTTTGGAGTCTAAATCCCCCGCATTATCACTTTGTTTTTAGAGGGCTAGAGCTAGTAGCTTTTTGTATTTTACTTTTTCACACCTGTGTCATAGTCCTATAACATTTGAAAATCTACAACACTCAGGATAAATCCACCTAATGAAGTCAATGGAGTTCTGCCAGGTGCAAAACAGTGCAGAATCTGTCTCTTTGTTCTCATGCTGGAGTGCTCCATCAGCAAGAGAAATTACCGTCTAGCTTTGGCAAGATCACTTGGATGCTACTGCACATATAATATTTCCTTTAAGATGACTGCAGTTCAAGAACCTTCATGGAAGATTATTTGCTTTAATTAACAAAACCACTACATAGGTAGCAATGGCATATCCTCAAAGAGAAACTTAAAATTCAGTTCAAGTCTTTTGCTGAAAATAGGTTAAGTAGAGGCTTTCCTGTAATTCAAATTTATATAACTTGCCATGAGACCTTTCTTACAAGGAGGGAATAGCACCAGAAGGCCAAGTTTTGAGAATCTGCAGAATCAAAGAGCAGCTGACACTGGAAGGCACCTCTGGAGGCTGACACATCCAGCCACCCTGCTCAAAGCAGGATGCTCAGGGCCATGGCCAGTCAGATTTTTAAACATCCTCGTGTACTTAGCAGGATGGGGCTTCAGGGTAAGCTCAGTGACTCATATTCTAAAGTATTGTTTTAAAACTTTGAAAGGCTGGGGTGTCCCATAAAGATCGGTGTGTGAATTTTGCTAGTGACACTTTACATTTACATCTTAACTGAACCTCTACGGCATCAGGCGCTGATGATCTTTAGTGTAATTTTGAGCAAATAACATCTTTTATCACAGTATAAAAGAGCAGTTACATATTTTTGGAAGAAGGATTTATAGCTAAATGGGTTGATTTTGTACAGACAACATTCTGATGAAAATCTCTATTCAAACCTATTAAACTCTATTTGGAGAAATAAATCTAAGCTTTTTGGAAAACAATAATAAATATATACATAAATTATTTCCTGTAAAATAGAACAGCTTGACTTTTAACATTTCACAAAACAATTTTCTCTGGTCAGAATCAAGAAAGATTGAAAAATTTTCACTTGTTCCATATATCTGCATATTACTTCACTCTGAACAATGGGAAAGGCTCAAGTACTTAAAACAAAACCTTTTCTGGGGCTGCTGCAGCCCCATAAAGCACTAAATTTCCAGTTCCAGTGGGTTCTGACAAGCAGAGTCTGATATACTGAGCACCACTGGGGAAACCTCTGCAGATCACTGCAATGACCAGAGTGAGGTGCAGGATTTAGGGGTACCATAAAAAGCTGGATGCATACCTTAACTTGAAATATGATTTTATTTGCAGACATACAGCCCAGGAATACTTTTTTTATAGAGCCACAGATAAAACCAAGCCTGCTTAGCTTGTCTGCTCCTGCAGTCAGTGCTGTCCAGAATGCTTTGGTTGTACGTGTGGCACAAATAACTTTGCGTAATTAGAGCGTGCAACCCAGATCTGACGTACACCACACTGATCTGGTTTCACATTGCATAAATGTCTGACAAGTATCATAAATAAATCAGAACACATTAATTGCTTTTCCAAATCTCCTGAAATTCACTGAATTTATTCCTGAGTGAATTTGGTTCCTCTAGATGGAAAGAAACAAACAGCAGCCAGGACTTCCCAGTAGCCATTTGCAGCCTCCCAGACTGCCAACATATATGAGATTTAATTAATTTAATTTAATAAAACTTGTGCTTCATTATGCAAATAATCTTTGGGAAACTTCGTAAAAAACCTGGAAACACTATGCACATTTCTCAAAAACTCACCTCGCAGAAAAACATGGATTAATACTTGAAAGGTCTTAAAACTACCTGGAATGATTAAGCATTCAGGCTTGGGACCATGAAAAGTTCTACCAAAACCCAGGAGCATTTAAAATTCCCCAGTCAGAAACCCCAGAAATATCAGTACACAGTGTGCACCTGTACATGCATGAAGAAATTATATTTGACAGTATCATTTGTTAGCAATACACTTCACTACCTCTTTCAGCTTTGCCTCTCCTACACAGAGTTCTTTGGAGCTTGGCCTCTCCTCCCTACACTCGGGAGGAGCTCTCCACAAAAGCCGGGCCTTGCCTGTGGAACAGCCGTCTCTCTGATGTGGTGATGTGCTCTAATCCAATACTGGCACTACAGGACTTACAGTGCTGAATTCATGTTCTTCATAAAGGACTTCTCATTAAATAACATCATTTCTTATAGTACTACAATGAAATAAGATATAGAAATCGAATACCATCCTTCTAAAATTTATTACAGTGCTGATATTGGTTTATGATTAAAATTTAACATCACTCAGTGTCTTGGCATTATTCATATTATTTTCCAATCTAGCAATCACAGGAAGATTTTACAATCCACCCAGACAGAGGATTTACAGCAGGCAGTGGAGAACATTTGTTTAAAACATCTTTTAAAATATTTCAGATGTGGCTATCCAACACAAAAGGCTTTAATTTCATCTTTGTCTCTTTCTTGATTCTTTCTAGATTTAAGAAAATTTGATTTTAGCTTTTAGAGACAACTCCATCTTAGTGCTCTCCCAGAATGGTTTCCTGCCAAATCACTAATATTCCTTCAAAATGAAAAGTCAGAATTGCTATCATAATGCAGTGGAAAAAAAATTCAGAACTTTCTTTCCCCTCTCTACAAAAGTCAGGTATCCAGTATAATGTAAATTTTCAGTTCAGTGTAGTGATAATTGTTGGCACCTGTTTTTGCCATGAAATTTGGTCTTCATCTTCTCGAGGTGTTTAATAATTTTGTACAAAGTGAGTTTATTCCACTTCTCTGGATTTCACAGTTCAGGCTTCTTCTTCTCCTCTAATACAAGTTTTTTAACATACTTTTCTATCACTTTGTGAAGAAATTTCACACTGCAATCTCACAAGCACCAGGCACTTCCTTCCACCTGCCGGCTCTGCCCAAGATGGTGCTGTCCTGTGCTGCCAGGGCACACTGCGGGCTCGTGCCCAGCCTGCTGTCTGCCAGGAGCCCAGGCCTGTTGAGCAGAGCTGCTGCCCAGCCGGCGGCACTGCTCCAGGTCCTTCCTTCCCAGCCGCAGGACTTGGCTCGTGTTCTGGTCTCCTGTGGGCCCTCGTGCTTGTCACTGGGAGCCTGGCGAGCCGGCGCTCTGTGGCCGGCTCCAGGTCACTGCCAGATGCTGCAAAGGCCAGGGGCAGTAGGGCCCCTGCGGTACCCCAGTCACGGGCCTCCGGGCAGAGTGCACCCCACTGACACCTGTCCTCTGAGCCTGCCCATGCAGCCAGTTCTCCACCCCTCCGGAACAGCCTAACTCCCGCAGAGCACTACTGGGGGACAGTGTTGGAAGCCCTGCTGTAGCCTTTAGAAAATTATTCTTTTCAGCAACTACTGCGTTTGGAAAAATACAGCATGGAGACAACTTCTTATGTTTCACAGTTAACTTCACAAAATGGCCTTTTAACTCCACTATTTGCAATACTACCATGTCTTTAGTGGGTTTGATAAACTGTAGACCTGATTTTAGTATCAGACCTGCTCTTCACCAGAGTAACGCCAGTAACTGTCACAAAAGCTCTTAAGATTTAGGTTAATCTAAGCGATATCAATGTCAAGCTCCAACTCTTTCCTGGCTAGGTGACTCAGGGTAGCAACAGTTTATCACTGCTTTTTTCCAGGCTTGCTGACAGGATTGTGTAATGTTTTATTTGTGGCAAAATTAAAATATTCTGATGAGATTTGGGGTTGGGTGTGTGTGCGTTTCATCAAATTAGAAGTTTGGAGTAAGATGCCAGAACGCTTTTGATATGACATGTGCAAATCAGAGCAGATGACAGCTCTGATTGCTGAGCAGTCCTACGGCACTTGCCATTGTTCTACTTGCTCTGTTTCCATATTGCCAGTGTAGTCAAACCCAATTGTTTCAATTAGCCCTTCAGAGTAAAGCCATGCCAGTGTCTTGCATAAATACAATGATCCCTACAGCAATGTGCACAACGTCTCTCTTCACATCTCACAGCTTCTGTGCCGAGTTCTGCAGCACTGTAATTAAGTCTAAGTAGACTTACAGAGTTACACTAATGGTTATGTATAAGTACATGTCCCTCACAGCTATTTGTTCAAGGCATTCCTCGTATCATTTAACTTGCTTCAATTATGCAGATTGTATTTTGCCTACTGATGTTTCTGCATGGTAATTTTATAAAAGTAAACGTGACCGACAGGATTTTCAATATTGTTAACTTAAGATCTAAAGAGATTTGATGTACAACTTAGTTTCTTTCCACTACTTTTTAAACTCAACTGCTATTATAATTACTCCCTGCATTTAAAACCCAATTAATTGGTACTTTAATTATACCAGAGTAGACACAGAAGTTAGTGAGGAAATAGATGAAGTTTAAATAAACTTTTTTTAATCTATTTTGATATAACTAATCTAAAAGTTTCGAAAATAAAAGTTTTAGAATGGTCTTTACATGGAAAGGAATTCATTATTAGATTAAAGCGTATTTCTTGACTTAGTCACACAAACTGTATTTTACACACAATAGATTTACCAAATTGCCTGTCTTTGCTCTTCACTAACTCTGCGTGTTGTTAGGTGCAAGAAATGTTTAGCTGAAACTTGACAGGGTAGCTCAGAGGTGAGTTTCTCATCTGCCTTTGCTCACTTGAAACAGTACGTTTTTCCCCATCAGAAAATTCATCCAGCATTCATCTGCTGGATGTAAATAAGTCCTGAAAATGAAACAGGCATTGCCCAAAACAACACCCAGACTCACACATGTACATTCTCACCTTCAGCCCCACTTCAGTGTTAGGAGCATTTAATTTCCTTTGGGCCTGGATTCAGTAAACCATCTAAACCAGAGAAAAAACTCTGATAAATATTATCAACTTGTTGCTTAGGGTGCTCCTGGATTTAGGACTTTCTGAGAATGCAAAACACATAACCCTTCTGTTGGCTGAGAGAAAGCATCTGCAACAGGTCACCATGCCCTAAACTGCCCAGGGCGTTGGCAGTGAGGAAGGAGCTCAGTTACACATTCTGATGTGTAAGACACAGCCTGTGTGAGCAGCAGGTGATTTTCAAGAAGCTCAGGGTGTATCTGGAAGCAGTATGTCACTTACGAGGGCATGGTCAAGAGATTAAGGACTCCACAGACCCACATCAAAACTGAGCAGCTCAACACCTACAGAGCTTCCAGACAGGAGGAGACAGAAGATGGGCTACAGGCTGCTAGGTGGTGGCACTGCAGGAGATTCCCAGGGGCAATGAAAGGACAAAGGACTTTCTCTGGGGCAACACCACACAGACCTCTGTGGCACATGGGAACAAACACGTGCTTGTGTGGAAGTGCAGCACCACAACGAGCATGACAGCTGACAGAAGGAGAGAGGAAAAAGGCTGGCCAGTGCTCCGAGCCAGATCCATCTAGACCTCTCCATGGGATACCCTTCCAAAAAGACTGAAGGACTTTTAAATACTACATAATCCTGAGACTGAGATTCCAGAGGGAACAGAGGCAGGGCTGGCACCCAGATTTGCTGATTTCTGACACCTAGACCTGCTGGACATTGCCTTGGTCTCTTAGGGCCCACACTCTCTATACCACTGAGGTGGAGACTAAAAAATACACAGGCTACACAGACACTGACATTCTATCAAAGAGAAGCCAAAACACTTGCTAGAAAAACTCATTCTCAAATGCCTAATATATACATAGATGAGTAACCTAAAACAGGGGAAAAGCTAAAATGAACTGAAATTACGAAACTTAAGATGCATGAAGAAATTGAAACAAACTGATAGTAAAATGAAATAAAAGGTAGCAGAGGAGAGAAAAAGACCCAAGAAGTGAACTACAAGAAAATTAATTGACTTGTTTTTTGGGCTTTCAGGTTGCTGTGTTTAGACTTCAGATAAACGTCTATGTCCTTGAAGTATCCAGAGGCATAACCGGCTTGTTGCCTTTTTGTAGCATTATGAAGTCCTTACAGAAACATTAAGAAACATAATTTTGTTAAACTTATTTGACGGCTACTTGAATGCACAACTCTGGATGACAGTTATGTAACTTCCCCAGGCTTACGGATGGCCAGAAGTTTTCAAAGGATGCAAATAAGTAAGCTTTTCATTTTAATTCAATCCTACGTGTCAATCATCTATGAAATGTTTTATACCTTAAGGGGAATAGACACTAAAATCTACCACCCGTGATGTGTTCTGCTTTGTTTTGGTTTGTTTACTGCCTTTGCTTTTGGTGCCTTACAGATGTTACTGTTCATTTTGGTATTTTTAAAGCACTCTTTTTAATATTTGGCATGTGACTGCCCTGCAGTGAATAGCAGTAAGAAGCTGTCAGTCTGATAGGCTTGCTTAGTGATTGCTCTTTCTCTATGCTGTCATTGTATGTGAGATGTACAGAGCCACAAGAAAACTACAGAAAAAGCCTCCTTAGTGATGCAGCAAGTCCCTCCGTGCCATTATTACCGTTGTTTGTTGTGCTACTGTGAAGCTCCATTGTGCTGGGTACTGTGCAAACTCAGAACAAAAGTCTGTTCCTGCTACAGAGCCGGTACGGTGTAAAGAATGAAATTAGCTTCACCTCACAGATGTGGGAGAAAGCTGAAAAGCCTGCCTTGCTCTTCAGCATTAGCTGCCTGTCAGACAAAGTCCATGTTTTTTAATGTAAAGCCCAGGCCGGAGGCTGACTGTACAGAAATCCTGCTGCAGCCTTCTCCAGGTGACCAACAGAGCTCTCCAGGCAGCAAGGCAGGCAACAGTCAATGGGAAAGCTGAGCGACCTGCCCTTGTGCAGCTCTAATGACTGAGACACCCCAAATACATGCACATGTGCATCTCTTGCCACTAACACAGAGTTGGTGGCATAGAATCAACCCTTCTCATCTTAGGTACTTTATAATGCTATAGACAGTACTGCTGGAACTGACCTCAGGAGCTCATGTCAGGCATCCTCCTCCCAAAAGGTAGCATCACCAATTCCTGACGCAATTTCTGATGATCTGTTCTACTGGCTCAGAAAAGACAACAAGCCGCAACCCCAAAATCCTGCTTTGGCATTGATTCTTTCCAGTCATTAGCAAATTTTCCTGGTTTCTAATCCCATATCTCACCTGATAAACCTGTTTCATTATATCCCAGTAGCAGAACAGTTGAAGACAGACTTTTTCTTTGCAGCTATCACATAGGGAGCCAAAAACGAATTTCATGTCTCCTCTCCATTTTCTCCTCCTCTAGCTTCCTCAGCTCTGTCCCCACAGGTCATGTTTTTGATACCCTTGGTAGTTCTTGCTGCTGTCACCCTCACTGGGACACTTGCCCTTTTCCTAACGACAGGATATTGTTGACTCACATTCTGTTTGTGAGCCATTTAACCTTTTCAGATCAATGCAATAACAGCTACTTGTGCTATTATTTTGATTTAAGGAGTGAACCTTGTTTGAGTGTATCCTGTTGCAGCACATTCTACCTTTTTCAGCTATTTTGCAAGTTCTCAGTTTTTCTTCACACACTTCCTCTGTTACGTGTCGTACTCCATGTCACAGCCCTGCGCAGGGAGTGATGACATTCATCCCTTTTGTGTTAATACTCAAATCCATTATTGCAGGTCTGGAATTCACACTTTTCAGAGAGAGTCTGGAGTCTACAAAGAGCACCAGAGCCCAGCAGCAATGCCCCACCCTGCTCTCCCCCCAGGCTCTGAGTGATCCCTGTTCTGGAGCAGCAGCAGCAGCCTCAGTGAAGTGTCCTGTTGAATACAACAGGAATGCTACAGACAGTGATTCACAACGACTTTAACACCGCGAGAAGGGATTTACAATACAAATTGGGGCAGAGACTTCAATGTCTCCAAAGTAGTAGTCTGTAATTCTGAAGAGGTCTGAAGGGTGAGGTCTCAACAGAAACACATTAAAAACTTGTCTTTGGCAGGAAAGTCAGGGATAGACGTGCCTGACTAGAGAATATTGAACCAGAATAGGCACAAAAGGGTCCTGCAGACTGGCCTGATTCCCTTGATACTCAATTATTATGTGGACTTCAGTGTCTTTCTAAGTGGATCTTTTTAATATGAGAAACCAGTTTAAATAACAAAAATATTAACACGTTTACTGCTGCTCTTTATGGTGTCATAGTCACTTTGTGACTTACAAAAATTAGTCTTTTAGGAGTTCTCCAGAGCTGGGAAGATGAAAAGGTCAAGTTGCATTGCTCTGAACTTGCCCCTTTTAATTCTTTGCTGTTGAAATACTGTGATTTTTGGTAAGAACCTAGTCTGTATAAAACCCACAAAGCTAAGAATACTTGATCATTCCTTCAGAATTAATTAATTTCCCAGAAACCAACTAATGCATTTTAGAAATAGCTGCAGGCAAATGTTAATAAGAGATTAATCTTTCATGCCTTTGAGAAATTTTTAGACAAAATGAAGATAGGTTCAACTTCCCTTTGAGTTCCTAATGTGTGTAAGATCACTAGTTTACATATTAGCTTTTGTGATGAGACATATATCAAAATGGAAACAACTTTTGCCCAAAGCAAAAAGATAATACCTTATTGTTAAGCCATTTAACACCAGTAGAAAGATAACATTTTAGTAACAAAGAAAATAACAATTATAATAACTGTCTCCTTAGGTGAGATTTTCAGAGACTACTCAAACTTGCTTCTCTGAGACCTGCTTTGATGTCAGAAGTTTAGAGGATAGTCCTTTGCATGCAAAACAGGTCACTTTTGATTGGCTTATAGCAATGAGAGAGTCCTGTTCTCATTAAATGAATTTATGAAACACTTCATTTCCATGGATGGGTAAAGAGGTCACTTCTTAGAAGGCTGACAGCTTGTGCATAGGGTGAAAAATCAGGAGTGATTACTGGTAACCCCAGCTCTGATAAAAATACCATTCTTACCCATCAGGAAAAAATATTCTCCCCTAACCTGGCAAGTACAGGTGTGGTGTAAAATGCACAGAGTTTGTGTGATGACACACTGTGAAACCTGCTTCATGCACTGACAGTTCTTTCCACAACACGGGGGCACTGAAACCACCCACTGCCAGTTCTTGCACCGTAACTAAACCAATGCCTTGGCACTCTATGAAATACCTGAAGCTTCAGCACGTGTCACTCAGTGAGCGAGCGCGGGAGATGGTGATAAAGTTGTCAAGCAAAATGGCTGCCTTTGCCTTATGACTGTTTTATATGTGTGCATATGAGACTATATATTATGAACACCAGCACTGCACCCCTAAGGTTTAGCAATCACATTTCTCATTATTCTTGTCTCTTTACAAGGCTCATCCCACTGCAGAAAAATAAACATTTGCATTTGGTCTCCTCCAGAAATAAGCTCTCACAAACATCACAATGATGCAGGTGTTTAAGATGCTGACATATCATGTAAAAAAATAAAAAGGCTGAAATGATTTCTCCATCAGAAGCAGTAAACACAACTTTCTTGATTAGTGCAAGGCTGCGAATGCAACTCTCATGCTACTGCTTGCTTTCAGTGGTTTCTATTCTGTGATTAATTGTTTACATGGTGTTCAGTGTTAAGCACTAGATAACACATTATTCTTAGTGTTATGACAATATTCCCTGTTGACATCTTTTAGCTGTCTACACTTCTTGCAGCAGACTTGGCAAACATTTCTTGAATATCTAATGTTTGCTCACTCATTCTGAGTACACATTCCGAGTACAATGTTAAAAATTTAGTTGGGTGAGACCTGTAGATCCCATTTCTGTAGCACACTTGCTAAGCCTTCTTGCAGAGCCCTACATTATTAATTTCAGATTAATTTTACCCTCTGTCTGTACACGTTTAATGGAAATCCCTGTACAAATACCTCAAGTAAAATGCTGTATTTACAGCACTTTTCAGGCACGTTTATCTAAATTGACAACAATCAAAAAAGAGCTATTGAAATTTATGCATGTCAGTGAAGTACTAAAACATCCTTAAAAAAAAAGAAAAGAGTCAAACGTGCATATTGTATTTCTGTCAAACAGCTCCCGTTGCAGTGGATGCAGCCAATTAGATTTGCTGCTTACCCAAAGCAGGATTGACTTGTCTGTCTGAAACATCACAACAAACCACGCACTTTTCCACTTATCTTCTAAGCATTTCCCCAGTGTGCAATATCCAAGTACAATAGAACTAATATCACATTCAAAGCAAAAGCTGGATTGACCTTTCTAGTGCCTCTGGGTTCTTTGCCCCTCTCTGCTCAGAGGGCTTCACATCAGAGAAACACAGGCTCTCTGGGCAGCTGCTTACACATTCCATGGACACGCCACTGCCTCACAGACTTTCTTTAGATAAATGGTGATTATCCTTTTCTTCAAAGAAAAATAAAGCAGCCCAAGAAACTGTCATCCTGTCATTTACCCTGCAATAACACAGTGAATGTGCAGGGCACAACCATTAAAGATTGGAGTCCATGTGAGTACCTGGTGTAAACAGAAATGAGATATACTTTGATAAATTACAGCCAAGGACCGGGCTTCCAGCCCTTTTTTCATAAAAGCTGACAATTTTTTCAGGTTATCTGTTTGACAGGAGAAGAATATCTGCCATCTGCTAACATGCTCCTTACATCAATCAGGTGGTCAGACGTAATGGCAAAGAGGGAAGAGGCAGAGCGGTGTGCCTGAGGGCACTTCCTAATGCTGTGTGCTAACCTGCAGCACAAAGGACAAAGCAGCCAGGACAGAAGCTACCCAAGACTAACTCTCTCTCCACATGGAGAAGCGGGCCCAAATCCTCACTGTGATAGCAACATGCTACAGAAGGAGAGACGCCACTGATGGGAGACAGGAAAACAGTCTGAACACCGGCAGTGTCAATAGAATCACAATGGGTTTTGACTTTAGAGAAATGTAATACAGTACAGTCACCCTGGGGTCTGTACACTCCCTGTGAAATGAAAAGCACAGGAAGATGGGCATCACCACCCCTTCTATCACTGTACAAACCAGGCCTACATTCCTACAAAGGAAAGGGTGTGTCTTTGAAAAAGGAACAGAGATTTCTCTGAGATAGAACAAAATATTAGAGTCAGCAGAGAAGACACAGACATCACGTACATGTTCTCCGAGAACGTCCAGTTTCCTCAGAGATATCAGCAATGAGATAATACACTGAGAACAGCTGCCCTATGGCAGGTTAATATTAATCAGACAATCCTCTAGTTAAATATTTAAAGGGAAAAAAATGAGAAAAATGTATACTTAATAGTAGTTGTCCAGCAGTGGATGGCAAGGTAGCCATACATTTTAATCCTATACAAGGCAAAGTTTGCACACCTTTAGGCTCAAGGAGCTACAAAGTGTGGCAGGAGTCCATCTGCAGAGCAGTAAATTTGTGTATTGCATGAACAGCTTTGGCTGAAAGGATTTTCCTCTAGATCCCTACATTCAGATGAAGGAGAAGAACTCGGCCCCTGTCAATTTTCAGAGGCAGCCAAAAGGCTCCTCAGGCAAGGCTGGATTCCAAAGAAGGACACAGAAGCAATTTGTGAGTGACTACAGGAAAAGTGAAACAGTAAATATCTGATATAGTCCTGTCTTTCCTCTGTCCTCCAAATAAAGATTCTCTGGACCCAGTTTGCCTTGGTGTGCCCTGATACATCTCCAAGGGAACCTGTTTTGAAGCAATTCTAGGAAAGTAAAACATTTCAGTTACAATTGCCATAAAGAATGTGGATGACAGGCAAAAGCCAAGTTAAAAAAGAAATAAGGATGTCACTATATGCAAGCAGCCTTACTAGGTAAAGAGAAATAGTGATTGGGGCAATTTTGCTTTTGTAAGGCATTGAAAAATTTCACTGGTTACAAAAGATACAAGATAATCTCACAGATTTTGTCATTTATGAATAAGGAAATTGGCTTGAATATTTCTTCTCGACATTGTAATACTGCAAATAAATAATATACTAACAGACCCAATTTCACAACACTAAATAAAATTACAAAGATTCTCCATTCAGAAAGCTCATTTACAGAAATCAATAGATTTAGTTTTCAGTCCATTTTCTGTTCAGGAACAGTTGTTCCCCAGCTTGTATGAAGTTTATACTCCCCAAGTCAAGAGACAGTAGAGAAAACTTGCAGGTCTTGTTCACACAAATCAACAAGCTCCGAGCTCTATCCTGCTGTTCCCAAGTAGGTAAATTAAACAACAACCACAGGATCTACAGATTCTCTTCACAAGCCTGATGCCCACATAATTTCTGAATTTCTGCCACTCTCAGTGTAACGTATGAAAATTACAGAAGAACAGCTTGAAGAGCAGAAGTACAAAGTAGGTGCTAAGCATTTCTATTTATGGAATATTTCAAGTTGTTTTCCACCTTAAACCAGGATTAGAATTCAGGGCAAAGAAAGTGTGATGGACTCGGAAATCTGACCAGCTTTTTCTCCAGCTTTCTAAATGGCTGGAAGACTCTGCTGGGGAGTCTGAGACCACTGCCATATGGACACCAGTAATGACAGTCTGCTCAGTGTCACCCTCCTGTGTTATTCTGAAACACATGCGGGTTTTTATAGCAAATTATTATCTGATCATGGCCAGTTATATAACATACATGCCGCATAAGTGACAGCAAAATCAGTTTCCTTTATATATTATTTTGCTTCTCTTTTGTATATGGCAAGGTTCTATACCTAAGTATAACTCTGTGGCTACTATTCTTTTCTGACAGTGAAATATGAAAGGGTATATTTTCCTCCATACGGATGCAGATTTCAAGGGCAGTGAATTTCATGCTTTTCTGTGCCAGAAAATTGTTGTGATCTGAATACATTCGAAGAAAAATCACCGTGCTAACAAGTGATTAAGAAAGAAAACATCATGTATTGGCAGCAAACAAACGGAAAACAAATAATAAAGATAGATAGAAAAGCAGCTTAAAGAAGAATTCTAATCCCCTTCTAAATTAAATAATTTAAAAAATGAAATGCCTAGGGGGAAAAAAAAGTGAACTATAATCTGTTCTGGCCTCTTGCCCCCGCCCATAATTCAATTTACTGCCTTGAAGTTACTCCTGACTTCCTGAGGTGCAAACAAGAGTGGAATGAACCTCTGAGCACGTGCCTCAGGGTGAACTCTGCGGCTGAGAGAGCAGGGACAGGAGTTGCTGCAGTCCTCCATGTCCTCTGCATCCCAGCACTGCCTGAAGCATTCCTGAACCCATCACAACTTACAGGTCACGGTGGCTCACGGTTGCACTGCATTGCCAGAGCTCCAGAAGGGAATCACAGTGTAGTTTGGTCCAAGGGTCCCTAGGTGCAACACACAAAGGTGAGAAGACCACAGTGGCATAACACAAGAGTCCCCACAGCATTTGGAAGAAGGAAAAAAGCAAAAAGAAAGGAAGGTGAGAGAAGTCCTGTCAGTAGAAGCTTGGGGGCTGAGCTGGAACAAGAAGGTGACTTGAAGATTCTAATGATGAAATCTGGCTCATAGTCTTGCTTAGGCCACCTGCCATGCCAGACAAGCTCACATCACCAGCGGAACCTGAGTTGCAACAAATCTCTTTTCCCAGAGACAGTGCCACTGCTCCAGGTCCTGCTGGGTCTTTAGAGACACTGGGAGCTGCAAGAACCAATTTAAGATCCCATGCTGCATTATTTGGAGTGCACAGTGTGGACACACGAGTACAAGACAGATGGACCTTGCTTTGAAGTTAGCCCTGCTTTGATCAGATAGTTGGACCAGATGATGTCACTTCCAACACAAATTATTCTGACTTTATCAGCTGTATTTTCCTGGGTGGCTTTACTGTCTCCTCACACTCACTGTACATGCTTGAATGCTGCTAATGTCTTTTATCACCTCATCATCACAATCCCATTCTTCATTTCCCTATAAAAACAGCAATAGCTATAGCCACCACATCTCACTGGCTCCACTTCTTGTGCTTCCAGCTTTTCTCATTGACCTCACAGCCACTGTCCTACCCTGTCTGGCAGAACAATCTCTGGCAGGTCACACTTACACTGTGTCAAACAGGAAAGGTTTGGGACCAAGGAGCTGAGATCATGCTGATAAACAAAACGTTTTCTGAGTCACAAACACTTCCTTGCTCCCATTTGTCTCCCTGATAGAATGTAAAATAGCCAATCTGAATCATATTTCTTCCAAACCCTTTCTACAAGGAACAGTTTAAATGGGACAAAGCACTAAGTTTTCAAGAGAGTTCTTTGTAAAATTTCGTGATAATTTTTAGAGTGTTAGAACTCTTTCCAAAGACAGTTTTTTGCACAGATGCAGCAGTTTCTACAATTTATTGTGTCACTTGCACAAGGTAGTGACAGGAGACTACATTGTGTGATCAGGAGAGAAGTGATCTGAGAGGCAGGAGATCCAGTTTGGAGTCTCTGTTTCATCAGACCGTGCTGCAGAGCAAAGGTCAGCCTCAAAAGCTGAGGTGCCCGTCTGGCTGCCTCACTCACCCTGGAGTCCAGTTTTGAACAAAAATAAACATTTTCCTTTTCATACCTGTGGGTTTTGTATGTCCACACATATTTGGGACTGTACATGTACTCTCAAACTCATAATTGTGATGGACACCAAAGACAGACCTGTTACCCAACCAGCAATTTCACTCTGTTTCAAAATTATACCTCTGGCCACACCATCACTCAGTAAGTATCCCAACTGGAATGTTAATAACCATGGAGCTTGGTGTAGCTTATAATCAGCGCAGCACAATCAAATTTAGCATGATTGCATAAATGAGAGAGGGGCACTTACAGAGGTGATTTCCCTGGCATCTGCATCTGTAACTACAAAACTTTAGCAGCCTTGTTGTGTTACCATCTTCCAGAAACAACTATTCTAGAAAATGCTATCAAAATACCAGGCAATTGAGAAGCCTCCTCAGAGGCTGAGAATGAAGCAAGATTGAAGTAAGCTGAAGACACAAAGTAAAGGATTTCTTTAACAGGTGGAAATTCATTTATTAAAGCATATGTCTGAGGGGGACTAGCAGAAGCCCTTCTGGAATGACCACTGACGCTCTCCTGTGGAAGAGCTGCAGCAGTTTTGAGCTCCCTAGCAGGTTCAGGAAGACATCAACTGGATATTCCTGGTTAAAGGGTTCAGACTTGGAAGAACCTCCTGAGAGGCTTTCCCAGGATTGCATTTCCACAGCTCACTCACAACCCCCTGCACTGACAGAAATCCCTCCAGGTATACATGAAATATTTAGTCACACACTGCAAAACATATCCAGCTCAGAAAGAACATTTCCATCTTCCTTTTACCACAAGTGACCCCAAAAATATTCTAGAGGGAAAATACCCTTTTATTTTCAGTTGATTAGCTGATTTTATCGTGGCGTTCAGCTATTTATTCCCTATTGATTGAATACTTTCCTAAAGAGAGGTTTGCTTAAGCATTGGCTGTCCTAATTCAAGAAATATGGAGTAGGAGGAGGTGGTAAACATATTGCACAGCATCAAAAAAGACACGAGGTCCTTGGATCACTTCATCTCTCTTTTACTGGTAAGAACTGGAATTTCCATTCTACAGGAATAGTTCTCATTAGGAAAAGTATTTTAAATACTAATGATGGAAACAAAGTATCATGCTGAACAGAAATACATTAACAGTCTTCATCCCTGTGCAGGGAAACAAGCGGAAATGTAAGAGCCCAGGCAAGGAAGGAACCAGAAAGCACATCTGCCAGATTGGGATTTGCCTACTTACCTCTGGACTGCAGGAAGCTTAAAATATCCCCCAGGACACCGGAAAGCTCATAGCTGCTCATGCAAGTCCCAGGCAGGCTGCCTTCCTTCCAGGCTGCCATGGGGCAAGACCCTGCTTAGGGAAACCTGCTTTGCACCTGTGCTGAATCCAAAGTGTCAACAGCATTCACCTGGTTCAATTCAGTCAGATCACCATTCTCCAGTCTGCATGGAAAATTTCTAACCAGGCCTTCTGCTTGGAATTGTTACTCTGCAGCTCGTGGAGTAGCAGTGGCACAATTAGATCATTTGTAACAATCTTTTGCAAAGAAGGAGCATTCCCTTTTCTTACTAGCATGTAATTCCTAAGAATCCAGTTTTGTTATATCAGGCCAGACACATATAAGGGGAAGTGTGAACCACTCTAAACTCGACTTTTTAAATGACTTTTTACTCAATTTTCTTTCCAATATTCTAGCAATGAGCTTATTTAAATGTAGTAGCTTATTACACTGCCTGGGACAGAAATAACATTAAGAAGATATAAAGGTGAAATATAAGATGATAATCCACCCTAAGTAAGCTGCTGCGAGTCATTTAAACTAGGTGATGTTTTACTTTTTTAATTAATTCAAAAAATATTACTTTTACAACACTAAGTTTTCACTGCAAGTCAAAATGATGGTACACTAGAACAGGAATGTGTTTAATAATCAGAGTTAAGGCTAAAATCTGCCACCCTCACAGAGGCAAAACAGCTTGTACACCCAAGAAGCAATGTCTCCCTGTGGAAACAAGCATACTAGGGCTGAAACTGATTTTTAAACTACATATGGAAAAGAGGATGTGAAAAATAGTTGAATAACCAGGAAGGCCGCAGGATTAAAAAAATTATTTCAAGAATATTTTAACAGAACTATTTTTCTCGGCCACAGAATAGAACAGATTTCTATTTCTGCCACAAATAACAGTGACAATTTCATGGCACTTTGAAAACAAAAAGTTACAGTACAGTTTTCCCTTTCCCAGTAACAAATATTAATGTTGGTACCAGAAAGTCATGGGCTCAGAAAGGACTGTTGCTTGAGTGGTGTCATTTTTAAAACACTTGATTCACATTTACCTTCCAGAGTTGCAATTGAAACTTATATTCCACTTTCATTCTCCACAGACAAGAACAAATACCTTCCTGGAAAATGAATGGAGACTTGTCATAGTGTGTATTTAAAAATGATAAAAGAAGAAAGATCTAGGCTGTTCCTCTAAGGATTTGGCCATGACACAAGTCAGGCGTGAACTTAAACCTCTCTGTCTCTGCTTGGGTGGAGTCCAGGAGGTAAGTAATTGAGATCCAGCTATGGAAGGTGCTTTTCTCCAGTGGGTTCACAGGCCTCCAAGTTGTTCTAATGCTGACTTTAAAAAAATGCATTAAAAAGCAGGATGTTTCACAATGGCTGAAAGGTGCTGTGCTCTCTGCTCACCTGTCTGAATGCCTGGTGCTGAGCCATGGCTGCTCACATGCATCCATCACTGTGAACACCCCTACTGGGAGTGCTGGCCCATGTGGGTCAATAGAAACACCTGTTCTTAGGCACTTTTCAGAAAGCTAAAAGAACAAAAGTGGGTAAGAACTCTGCCTGTAAAAAGAAATAGCTTAGTCTGTGTAATACAAGCATCTAAGTACTGTTTAAACCACCGAGCAGGAGAGGAAAAGACTGCGAGGAGGGATAACTTCTGAATTGTTTTATTATTGCTACTTTTGTCCTTCTATTTATAAAGAATCTTTTGCCATATTTATTCTTCCCCAATTCTGTACTCTCAACACCCAAGGGAACATTTATCTCCATTTCTACCGGTCAAATCAGCTACACATTATTATCTTTAGATTGCAGGTCTGAACTGCTCTGTTTTGGTTGCAGCACTTGGACGGAAGGGCTGGTGGCAAAGAAACGAGGTGGTGCTATTTCTGTGTGAATGCTACTCCGTGATTAGCTAACAGGCAGCATTCATTCACTGTCCATATATTTGGCAGTGGAGACTTGCAGTCCTACTGCAGCACTAGGGCCTGACGAGTGTATGATTGATGGCACCTCACAAAGAGCTGGTTTGAGCTCTGTTGCAGGCAAGGAATTGTGCAACAAGTTGTCTGCTGATTCTAGACACTACAAAACTTGAGAGAGGAAAACAGGCGTGTTTGTCAGCACAAAGGCCATTTTACAACAGTTTCCTGCTTTTTGAACCCCCCTCAAGCATTTTATCCTTGTGAGTTTATTCTTTAAGCTTTGGCATTCTGGCCTCAGTATAGCAAAGGAGCTGTAATTCAGCACACATTAAACATTAACATACTCTCATCCATAGTTTTATCTTCATTATAACTTTCATTTTCATAGTTATTTCCTAAATATAGGATTAATAGTTCAATGGAAACAAAAGTTGAAGTTTTTTATTTTATGGGAGCAGCTAGGACTTTGGGCGGGTCTAGTTTGGAGGAGGCTGAGGGGCAACCTCCTCGCTCTGCAGCTTCCTGAGGAGAGCATGTGAAGAGGAAGGTGCTGAGCGCTTCTCTGTGGCATGCACGGGATATAAGGGAACGGATGGAAGCTGTGCCAGGGAGGGTCAGAGGGGACATCAGGAAGCATTTCCTGCCAGAGAGGGTGGTCAGACACCGGAACAGAAGTGCCCCAGGCCTGGCAGTGTCAGGAGTCGTCTGGACAGTGCCCTTAGCCAGGTGCTTTAACGCTGGGTCAGCCCTGCAGTGCTGCAGCAGCTGCTCTGGGCAGTCACTGTAGGGCCCTTCCAGCTGCAGAGGTCTGTTCTGTCCTCATTCATCTCTAGTCAGGGGGTGACAGTAAGGAGGAGCTCTGCTTTGAAAGCCAGAGGGATGTAATTGAGCCCTTCAGCCTACTTCCATTATGCACTTTTCACATATCACAACATAAACTAACCTTACATGGGACTGTAAAAACTCCAATACACAGCCAAAAATTAATCCTGGAGAGCTTTCTAAAATACAAGCCACAAAAAAGTTTGAAGTATAAAAATTACAAGAATAACATTCTGTCATATAAAATAAATGGATTGTCAGAAAGCAAGATATTGCAAAAACCCCCAATCTGGAAAATTCAAAAGCAAGTGTTAATTCTACCTTATACTTTGATACTACCAATGCATATCTGTGCTTATTTATGTTTCCAGATTCATAGATGAGGTAAATATAGCCAATAAAAGATAGTGAAAATCTACTAATAGATTTTTCAAAGTTCACTCAGCTCATAAATTTCAGAATTCATAACTGTAGTCCTCATGCCCCACACAATATATTCAGAACAAGGATAAATAAAAGAAAATAAATGTCCTGAACCTCACAGTATTTTATCAGATATCCCAAAATAACCACCTCTTGCAAATAGGGTTTTTTGATCAGTGATCTGTTGATCTAATATCAAGGAAAAATGCATGGAATGTTCATTTTTCCTCTGAGATTTCAAAATTATACTAATGAGATAATCTGTCAACAGGAAACTGATTTAAAAGAATTATTTTATTGAGGTGCCAAATCCCCTTCAACTCACACTCATTGTGAACATCACTGCCAACATGACCACATCTTTCTGAAGCATTTTTTACTGTTTGTAAAATATCTTATTAAAAGAAAACAGACCTTTCCCTGGGGGGTAGATAGTAGAGTAGGGGGAACCTGCTAAAAATGAAACTTTGCTTGGAAAAAAAGGGCAGATCCAAAAAGGACCTTGTTTGTGGAGAATGGGTTGTTCATCTTTCCCTGAAAGACTTGTTCAGTCTGGCAAGAAAATTTGTGCTCTGTAAGATGTGCTGTAAGAACCAGACGTAACAAATACCCAAACCCAACCCAAGATGGTTACCATTAGCCTCAAACTGGGAAATACCACCTCTGCTTGCCCTTCTCTGGATTCCCTCGAGCACATACTGAGAATACTGAGACTTGGCACACTCCTCCTCCCAACCGAGCTAGTCAAAAAATACCGAGCACATTTTAAGGCAAATACTGCAAATGGATTGATTTGTATATGCAAATATGTCTAACTCAACACCTGAAGCTGTAGCAGGATATATCCTACTCCAACAGCCAACATCTGTTCCCCTATAGCAGATCCCTCTATATGCAGAACATGCAAGATGGCAAACATGGGAACAGCGAATTATGGAGTCATTCATGTTGCAGCAACATTCTCTTGCACTCACATATGCCACAAAGCACCTCTGCATAACGAATGGGCAGAAATAACTATGAGTGCACAAATAACCTGGGGGGTCATAACTACTGTAATAGCAAACATTAGACAGTATTTTCCAGGATGAGGCCGTGGTTTTTACTTTTGACTGAACTGTTTCCTCACCATCTGTTTTCACACGATCCTCACAGGTGACTGGTTTACTGCCACCTCCTGTATTTTATAATAGCTGTTATTTTTAAAAGGTTTTATCTTAATTATTTAAATAGGTGATGGTAGTTATCCACAGAAAAGGAAGCCAATAATCTCCACCAGACATCCTAGCAACAGTTTCATAACAAAAAGTAAATAGGTAATGACTGACATCAATATTAACCTAGGTGCAAAAGAAACTTCCAACATGTTTGTAATTGCTGATGCACCGAGACCAAGGTAAACAACTGGCAGGACTCAGAGAGTTTTTTTTGGTTATACCAACCTGCTAAATAAGTCCACAAAGTGCTGGGGAGATGCAATCTAATGAACACGTGTATTTTGTGACTCCCTGTGAGACCAGTTGGTTTGTGAGCACTCACTGTCGATGGCAGGCAGTACCCCAGCTCAGCATCCACATGGGGCACTCACACCTGAGTCTTTCCAGACCTGGGAGATTCAGGGAAAAGAAACTTTTAAAATTGGAAGGAAAAGACATCTTGTTTGATTACACCAGCTGGCTGAATATCCAGGTTTCTTGCTATGAGTGTGTGCTTTGTGTCAGTGAAGAGAGGCGCCATCTCTTGTGACACAAAACCTGTCAGTGCCCCTGCACTGGGAGTAGGAGCTGCAGGGTCTCTGCAGAGGACTCATGCAGTTGGTACAAGGACCATGCTTTCCTGCTTCGAGGAACAAAAGAATATCACAAACCCACCATCAAATCTTTTCCTTCTGCGTAAAAATTCCAGGAAACCCTTGGTAAAAGAGTAGGGAAAACAGTGTCCGGTTTATATGCAGGATTCAAGCAAAAGAAGACATCCACATTGAATCTATGGAATGTTTCACTTGAACCATTCAGCAGCAGCTACTGAAACTCCCCCCTACTGAAACAACGCTGGGTCCAGGGAAAGCTCTGAAAAGCACTCAGCTTGTCCCTCACCAGAGAAAAACAAGCAATGGTTCTGTGTGGCTCTGAGAGCCTACAGTACGCTAAATACGGAAAATAACAGACTAGGTCCTGAAGTTTGGAGATGAAAAGAAATACATTTGGTTATTTGTCACCTTGACAGGACAACATTTCTCTCCCCCATATATTTTGCAGTATTTTATCTAGTCTTTTTTAAATTCCTGAAGATTGGTGCTTCCATGCCTTTCAAAGGTTCCCTCAGCATATTTCACTGCAGATGCCAGGTGATGTTCAGCTTAAATGTACACTTCTTCATCTCAGCCATTTTCTGCTACAGCTCATGGCAGAAAAACATTTATTTCAGCTCTGTGCCGCTGACATCGCGGCTGTTTGTGCAGGGGATGGATTATGGCATCTTGAAGCCCTTTGCAGTTGTGTGGCAGTCGTGTGGCAAGTACCCTGTTTTTTAGGGGGAACTGCCCCTCCCCAGAGGGTGCAGCATCCTGAGGGAACCTCTCAACCCTCTATAGCCACCCAGTGACTTCTTGTTACAGAGAGCAACGTGCTGAGGAAACCTGGGCAGGAAAATCTGCCAAAGCTTTCTCCTAATGTCCATGCCCTGCATTCTAAACAGCTTTTTTTTTTTTAATAGTAACACAAAGCTCATGTAATTACTGTTCTATAGTACTCAGCACTGCCCTGATGGACACAGTTGCATGAAGGTTGCAAGACAGCAGTTTATGTTTTTAGTACAGAAGCAGAGTACAGAGAAACATATCACGCATGATCTGAGAATACAAGCAGCTGCTTGCTTATACCAAGATCTGTCTCTTTTCTAAGGTAATAAATCAAACATTACTTTGGGGGTTTTGTTATGTTTTTTCTTGTTTGAAAATTAAGCCTTACTAAAAAGCAAACAAAACTGCTCATTTATGCATAGCTCCGAGAAAAGCATTGAACAGTGTTAAGTCCTACCCTGCAAACAGTATCTTAAACCATTCCTGCTACTGGTTTCCTCTAAGTCAAGGACATGATTTGACTTCAGCAGCCATCCTCACCTGGCCTGAACTCTAAATACATACTTAGATTCACTCTAGCTCTATGATGAAATCAGATATATTAAGCTTAACATAACTTAATAACTTCAGCTTAACCCTGTATTTGGTATCTTGCTTCCTGAAGCCCTACAGGGTTCAAAGCCCTTGGGAGGACTGCCAGAGAAAAACAACAGGGAGCTCACCTTCCACTCTAGCTAAACCCCACAAGTCATTGATAGGAATAGAGGCAGTTCAAAATCAACAACCTTCCCAGGCAGGCAAAATCTTATTAACCCATATAATGTGAGCCAGTACTCACTTGATCCTATGTCCACTTAGTGCATTTTGCTGAAACAGGCTTTTTGTGGCGGTGCTTTATTTCCTCAGCTTCACTTTCATCCTACTGCCTCTTAGTGGGTAGGTACAGAAGGAGCTGTTCCTGTGCAGCTTTCACAGCCGGGCTGTGTCTCAGCACTAAGTGCCACCTCGTTACGTGCGTGAGGCCTCTCAGAGCCTCAGTGCCGAAGGTCGGGAAGCAGACCAAGTCAGTATGTAAGGATCCTGCTGTATCAGTATTGAATTTCTCTGATATATTTCTGTTTGGAATTCAAGTCAAGAGAGGAGCACCGATACATGCTTTTCTTATAGTTCTGCTAAATTGCTGCCATGCATTACACCACTAAACCTGCTGAACTCTCAGGTGCAGTTGCATTTAAAGATTGCAGAAAATTCACCCATTAATAAGAATCTTGTCCTGACCTGGTGTCCTCTGTGGATGTAACCAATCTGTCTGACATTCTTCACTGCCTTTAAAAGCCCACCACTATTTAATCTTTGCTTTTCTGCAAAAGTAGTTTTTTTTTAACCTCTTGCCAGGTACACAGGCCAATACTTTGCACATCCAAGTGACAGTCAAGAACTAGATCCTACTGCTTACTCCCTTCTTACATCACTTGCATTATTTACTTAGCCTGACAGAACAGCCTTTGTAGCTCCCAAGTGAAGGTAGCAGGAGAGGACTCTGCTAATGAAGGCTTTAACCCAGCCCTGAAGCAAAGTAGAACATACCAAGGTAGGGGCAGGTAGTAGAGAAATATGGTGCAGAAAACCCTGAGTTAGTGTGACACGAGCCAGGGAGTTCCTTCAAGCTGAGTGCAGCAGCATCAGCTCAGCATGAGTGCGTATGAACGCAACAGGACAGCCCCGAACCCCTTCTGGCTCCCCTTTTCACCACTGGCAGGAGGCAAACACAGGAGTCAGGGAGTTCAGGTTCTTGGCCAGGCTGAGGCCAGGTGCTGAGACACCTGCCTCTCCTGCACAGCACCTCTCCAGCAGGGACCAGCAGGCACCACCACTCGGGCCAGGGCAGCTGCTGCAGCTCCAGGTTAGCAAAGCCAAACCAAGCTGGTTTCTGCTCTGCCACATGAACCAAATGAAGATGATCGCTACATGTGCACTTACCTGGAGTTCAAATTGCTAGATGGAAAGCTGTGACTCTCTCTTATCTTAATATGCCCGACACATGTTTCACTTCTCTGGCCCCTCAGGGACACAGAAATTGCATACAAGAACATGAAAAAAAGCCAAGCAAATGTATGTCATGATGACTTGATGTTGCCTTTTGCCTAAAGCAATCTGACATAATTAGCCATCTCACAAGTAAAACCTTTATGTTTTATTCTTTTACCAATTTAAAATAAAAACTGTACATTAGTACAGGTAGCTTGTCATTTTAATACACTTTGATGTTTGCAAGCTTTGAAATATCATGCTCAAATTTGTATGCAAATTTGTGTTTCCAATTACATACTCATTAGTTCTTCTGGAACTTCTTCCTAATATTCACCAAATGTTTATAGCTTCCTCTGTTGTTTTCCTGAATTGCTTTAGAATGAAACCCCGTATATAAAAGACAAATGCAGAAATCCATTAACACTCAGGAACTTTCTTAAACATCACATTTAATTTCTAAGGATATCATAATTTGTCACTTCAAAAAAGTTCAAGTGTCTGTGCATCTGATAGCACATTAAAAATCACAGGCAAACAGTTTGTGTCTGTAGCACTGTCAGCCTCCAGAAATGCCCACCTTCCTTACCTACTCACCTGAAAACTCAGCTGCCTTTATCACTGTCTTTAATGAATGTTTTGGTGCATATGAAACACTAGTTCATATCCTTAAAAGGAGTGAAATTGGGATTACTCTCTAGATTTCAGTGGACCAAAGCAAATTTACAGCAATTATGAATGTGATTATTTTTTTCTTTAGTTATCCACCTCCATTAAAAACATGAGCAACAATTTAAACTCAACTGAAGAAAAAGCCACACTGTTAAAAATAAATAGACAAATCCCATTGCCAGAAAGTTCAACTTTTGGATGAAACTTGAAGCTCATTAGTACATAAAATGCATAACACGTAGCATAGAGGAAAGAAGAGCTGGAAGGGAGCATTAGGTCATCTGGTACCTGTCACCAGCCTGCCCAGGAGTGATGGCATGGAAATGCTCCCAGACAGATGCTGGGCTAACCTGTTCCCACAGATATCCCTTCCTGGAGACTTTACAATTCCCCCAAGCTATCTGTCACTAACAGATTTTTCCTAATGTCTACTTATAAGCATTACTTCTCTACATGATATGTCAGAGCCTGAAAGTGCTAAACATAACTGAGGAAATCCCCAACTGATAATGTGGCACTGCCCTGATTAAGAGGAAAAAATTTGGCAAGCAGCCACTATAAATAATGAACAATTAAAAGTGAAACTGTGCTGTACCTGTGCATGCAGGAGGAACTTGGCAACACAAGCCCGAGTGGCAGCATTTTCCCTGGTTCTGCATTCAAAGTGAATACGGACTCACTGGGCTCCACAGAAACACCGACTTCCTCAGCCTTTCTTCCCCTCTCTACGTTTTGGATAAAACTTGCAGTCATTAAAACAGCAAAGAAACAACAAAGATTGAGGCCAACTCCATCAAAATAAAAGCTGGCCGAGTTTCATATCTGTCACACATTTTTGATGTCACAGAAGCAAACATAACAAAGGTTCATACGTCACTATTCGTGCTCGTAGGCTTGAGCGCAAAACAGGCCTTTAAGTATTAATAAAGCTACAACAATATGTTATGGGAGTTTTAACGCCTTTAAATGAATGCAGATCTTCTTAATTAAACTTTTTTCATTAAGAAGCAAATCTCTGTGTGAACCAGATCAATTTATTCCAGCATGCCAGCAGCATACAAGTTGGGTATTACAGAAACACTGGCAATGCAGCTCTGACTCTTGCTCCAACAGAGCTGGTTCTCTTCCTACAGGCACACCACAGTAATTCCAGTTCGGACAGGGGGAGTAACTCAGACAGTATTTGCAGCATTCTTTCACAGTTTGACATTTGAAATGTAACAGGCTCAGCAGAAATGTAAGAGTTAATTTTGCAGGTATTTAAAAATAAGATACTGGAATTTTTTCCTTTGCTTTACAGAAGCATTTCCAGGCAAGTAATTACCCAGCAGAGTGGGAACACAGTGACAGTCCATAGGACTACTTTCTGAAATCATAACCAGAAATAATTATCAGTGGTAACTTTAAAAAGGAAGATAAAAAATTATTTTGAAGTCTTTCTGGATTTTTCTTCAACTTTAGGGTTGTTTCTTGCCTGCTCCATATTGCTTTAGGGCTGGGAGAGGAGGCAGCTTGCTGGGCTACATCCCAGCACCTCTGCCTGGAGTCGGCTCCCAGGGGAGCAGTTGGGACAGGCAGAGGAAGCATACTCTGAATTCACTGTAAATACAGACAAATGCCTGCACAGCAAAAACATTACTGGACTGGTCCAAAGCTGCCCACTTCTCCGGGTCTGCAGCAGAGCCTAGGAGATGGCCCTCCCCCAGTCCAGGCTACTGGATCCTTTCATTTATTTCAGCCAGAACTTCTCACCAACTAAAGCTCATTCTTAAAACAGGACATATCTACAACTTGTTTTAGCAAAGATGTTTTGATATTTGAAGGCACAATCTGAATAATTTTGATGTCTGAATAATATCCATGCCAGCCTTCTCCCAGAGTTATAAAGCCAGTTATTTTATTAGAAGACATATGCTTGTTACTAATAATAGTCTGATCCTTTACAAGCCAAATGATCACACAGATTACAGTTTGTGCCAACAGCGTTTTATATTGCAACTTCCTCAAAACTTGGCCTTGGAAATGGAAAGGTCATTCAAGAAGCAGGCAGAACATTCTGGAGCTTGGAGTGCTTCCACACATCCTGGGCAACTACAAGCATGCCGTTTTGGACAAGGTCCTCCAAGGCTGTCTGCACCTCAAGATCTGAAGTCCTGCTTTTGAAAATCCAGTCAAGTTCTCATCTGCAACTTTATGTACCAAATCATCTTTAAGCTAAATGAAAGGAGACCTCGGTATCAAAGCAAATTTTTAAAATATTCACCAGATCATCTAATAGATACCTGGGAGAAAAGGAGGCACTTTTGTGTGTGTTTGACTATACTAACAGAGGATACATAGACACCCAAAGGGCAGAGAGGGCAAATATGAAGTGAAGTCAGAACAAAGGGAAGACCACTGAATAAATTTTCAAAAAAAGAAATTTTAAAAAAAGAAAGATTTATAGACCAATGTCAAAACACAACACCAAAAAAGAATTGGGTTGCATCCATAATAATGATGGTGCTAATTGTTCAACTGTACAGCAAGCAATAAATGCTAAATTTAAATTTGAATTCACTGGTTATTCCCAGGGACTTCCAAAAACTTGCAAATCTTAGAATTGTGTACAGGTGCAATACCTTTTCAAAAGAAGACAATTTACAGATAATTCATTTTTAGGATAAATGGAGAACGTTAGACGTGTACCATCTCGGGGGGGAAATCTGACAGGTTGTCAAGTGCTTTAAGTACATCCCATGAATGATGAATAACCTGTCCACAGTTATCAAGCAGCAGAGCAATACACCTCGAGAAATTAGGTTAGAGCTCTCTTGGCTAGTAGCACAATTATGACAGCAGCAGGACTACTCACAGATAGAACAGCCACTCCTGTCAGGGTATGCCCCCTGTGATCACCAAGAATTTCATCAGGGATTCTTTTGGAGAGGAAGGAACTGAGAGGGTGGGTTATTTGAGAAAGATGGGGCTCTAGAATATCTGCTCCGACTTTATTCTTATTATAAAAGCACGGGTTTTATGGGTTGGTGCTTACAGAGAGGATTTTTCTGATTATATCCAAGTCACAGGCTTGAAGAGACAATCCCAGGTCTCACAGCCTCTCCTCATCTAATCAACGCTCCGTCTCTTAATCATCTTTGCACTTATTTGTTGGATGCCTTCCAGGATGCCCATGAGTCTCATGTATTGGGGAGCTGAGCAGGATGCAGCACCCCAGATGTGAGTTCACCAAGGCTGAGGAGAGGGGAGGGTTCCCCTCCCTCAGCCTGGTGGTTGCTGCCTTCCCAATGCAGCCCAGGAGGCTGTTTGGTCTCTTCACAGTAGGGGCCCCTTGCTGGCTCATGGTCAGCTTGGTGTCCGTCACAACCCACGGGTCCTTTCCTGCAAACCCATTTCTCAGATATTTTGCCTTTGCTGAACTTCAGCAGCTAAAACTGTGCCCCATTCTACACAAACAGGTAGCAAAACACCAATGTGGCACTTGTGGTGGAGATGGCACATCAGAATTCACTGGTCTGAGGTCAGAAAGAAACACAGGAAATAAATTACCACTTCCAAGCAGCAGCCACCTAGGATTAGAACTGTGGGTGCCAACAGGGCGTCAATCTTTCTGATAGGTCTGAGTTCACATAATCCAGCAGTGTGTGATTTTCTTATCTGGGAGTTATTTGCTAACTTTATGCCTATTCTGCCATATAAAGCAAGTTCATCTATTCACTACTGACTAATGCAGGGAAAATCCAATTGCTTATTCCTGCAGTATTATCCAACATGCACATGGTTCAGATGAGAATATGTTTTGACAGTGCAGTATATATATACACATTTCTTCCCTACTGAAAAGAAATGGGTCAGTAGAGTTCAAATAGCATTCAGTTGCATAATCTGTCCCCCGGGACAGTATTACTCAGAATTCTCTGTTACACCTTTAGCTCTAAACACACCCAGGGCATCCAAAACAGTGGGCCAGCTCTAGGAGAAGGGAATACTCAACCAAGACATGAGCGGCATCCCACACTAAGAGCTCCAAATACCCTCGTTGCTCTCTAATGTTCCTCTTCTCATTCATGCATAGGTGTTATATCATAATAACCTTCTAGAAGATTGATTTATCTGTCCTGCAGGAAGTTGCTTACTTGTCAGGTTCTTGGCAGATAATCTGCTACTAACCTTGTCTGAAAAGTTATGGGGTCCTTCCCACACTGATTTACAATTTTTTACACTAAAATAATAAAGAGTAGGGAGGTACATCCTTCCTGCTGCAGATACAAGTTGAGTGATATGCTTATTCATAAAACTGGACAAAACAATTCTAACAAAGGAATAATACTGCCAAACTTTCATGAAAACATCAACCTCAAGGTCAAAAATACTCTGAAAATTGTCTAAAAACATTTATCATGTCCCTTCTCCTAAGTGCCTTTAACTGGTTCACAGTGATTTGAGACTTCTCCCCAAAGTCAGTGAGTTCTCCCAGCTGAATCTCGAACTCCTCCTCGGAGTGTGCTGTGGGTTTCCTCCGGCTTTTGGTGTTGGAGGAATGGCACGATGATGGAATGAGAGAGTGAATCCTACTGCAATGAGGTTACCGGAGCTATTTCCCTTTGCCTGATTGGTCTTTTCTCTCAGTTCCATTAGGGGCATTTCTCTATCTTTGTAAATGACCTGCAGCCTCTCCTGGATCTCAGCAGCCATCCACAGCCACTCCTGCTTTCTGTAGCACTGATTTATGAAGCCCTTATTGGGATAGACTTAATCTATCACAGGAATTGTTTTTTCCTCTCAGAAGCCAGCACAGCAGATGTGATGAAGCACCTGTGTAATAGGCTTTCTCCGCTGCTGCTGCCCTAGGATGTGGTTTACCACACTAGGTGTGAATTATCGCTTACATTCCGAGCTTAAGTAAGCCTGGGCAGGGAGAATGAATTACAAAAGCGAATTGTGGAGATGACAAACACATGGAATACAGTGGCTCAGACTCTTCCTTAAAAGAAATTAATTGTTTTTTGACAGCAGAAAGCAGAAGATAAAGCTTATGTTAGACTGTCCAAAGCAAATAATCCAGTACAGTTAAACACTGAGGCAGAGACCAGGTGCCTTTTCAAAAAGACTGGGCTGTAATTATTATTTCCTTTCCTACCTTGTCAGGTAGGTCTGGGAATAGTTGCTTCTCGGTTTGTCCAGCTGCATTCCTTTAGTTAGTTTCCAAGCCACTTTGCCTGTGAGACATTATCAAAACTTGCTTATGCGAAAATTCAAGGACAAAATTTGACCCTGCATTAGACATTGCATTGTTTGGCCAAAGACTAAATGCGTACCACTTGAAATATTTTTAGGTGCTACCCAAAATATTTTAATATTCCAAGATTCAGCAGCAAACTATTTTTTTCCAACATTCAATTGCCTACATAAATTGAACATCAATAAATGGTTTACACATCGTTTCCATCAATTTGCCTTCAAGCTGTACTCTTGGTAAGTAGAGTTTTTATTCAGGAAGATGTGTCTCTTTGTCTTGTGTGAAAAGATAGAGACAATAGAGTAGTTAATTTGTTGATAGTTCATCAGATTAATTAACCTGAAATACTTGATCATTGAGAAATAACCTACTTCTCTGTTAAGTGCTGCTTCTTGTACAGAACAGGACTCACAGAGCAATCCTTCACCAGTAACATATTGAATACCATAATTGGCTTATCATGTTTTCAGTTATACAATTTATAAATAAGATGGCATGTATGACAGATTAATTTGCAAATCTGCCTCCAAAGAAGAACTCGTTTGAAAAGATGCAAAATACATTTGAGAATGGCTCTTCTCCCTATCAAGAAAGAACTGTAGAGTTCTGGAGTTAAAGCAGCATTACTGAGTGTTTGAGAGCTTTCAGTCAGCCATAAAGAAATGGAAATCAAGATCTAACAGTTTGAAATGTGTCTAAGTGAGGAATGAGAAACAAACTGCTGCCAATTCATCTGAAATGACACATTATGGTGGATCAATTCCAGACTTCGTGGGGGGAGAAGGAAGTTTTGCATTTACTACCTTCCTCCTACACCTTTGGCCCTGTATCAATTCAGGCAATAGTAACAACTTCCATTCACTGAGAAGAATAGCACAGATGTCAACTTCTTCCTGTAATCCTTCATCCATTCAATTTAACTCTTACAGGATGAGATCCAGCAGTTTTGAAATCAAATATAGCCTGAAGAAGGCACCTTTTGCAATTTTATGCAATGTATTGAGCATCTCTCTCTGTAATGATTCCACTGAAAACCTAAGACTCTGCAGAAGATTTCCTATTTACTACAACCCTGTCATTAAGATTGGCTAAATTGATACAAAACTATGTAATCCTTTCTGTGTGGCCCAAAGCACATGAAAATGTGCTAAGAGCAGTAAGGAAACTTGTATCTTTGGTATGTTGCAGAGGAACAACCAAAAGGAGGTGGATTTGGTAGCTAAAAGCCTAGGGCAAAGTCAGATCCATTAATAGCTTCAGTTCATTTGTTTGGAAGGAACATAATTGGCTTGAATGCGATTCGCATATATCTGATCTTTCTCTTACCCATTAAAAAAACAGATGAGCTTAATTGGTGACTTACACATGATTTCACGCCTTATCACACTCAAGGGATAACAGGATTTTTAAAAGCTTAAACCCTCAACTTAACTCAGCTAATTGGTTTTCCAAATACATAGGTTATTTTTAAGAAGCTGCTGCTAAGACAAATCGTTTTAGAACAAGCTTTCAGAAGTACCAAAGTGAGTGTCTAAACATGGCACCGCTGGTGGTAGATCCTTTTCTGGTTTTATTTTGGAATATCTCGAACTTTATTTGATGTGTTTTGTAGTCCTGCTATTGCTCAGTGTTTGGGCATGGTTGAGCACAGGACACATAGCAATGATGTATGTTCTAGCTGGTTCTTTCTTGAGATAGGACTCTGTTTCCCTCCACTGACAGATCTTTAAATCAATACAGAACTTTTCCATCAAGATGGAAGAGAAAGCACAAGAAAATCTGCTAGCATCTGTGCTAGGCTATACAGATTTATCAAAAGAAATACAGTGTGCCAGCAAGGAAAGAGAAGAAAGTAGCATTAAAAAAAAAATTCTTGGTATTTTTAACCCATTTCTGCAAGGACCACAGGAAAAGCCCATTATACTTCACAAGTAGAATCTATTTTTTTCATTTGATTATGAAGGGTTTTTTGCTGAGAGGGTTCAAAGGAATTTAGGAACCTGCATCAGCTCACTGAAAATACACAAAAAGGCAGGCAATGCCTGTCAAAATAAAAACTCCACCAAATTACTCACACCTTTGAAGCTGTCCCTCTGCCCAAGGTGTTCAAAGCCCTTGGTAGTGGAGAAAAGGATTTATTGGTAGGAAGGTCTGTATATCTTCATAACGCACAGAACATTAGACCAAATGAAAAGCTGACCTTTGAGACCAAGAAAGAAGACTTTGGCTCTTTGGGGAAACAAAGTGAATCCTGGCTTAGCCAGAGCTGAGAGTGTTTGTAATCAGTCAGGCCTGACGGACCTGGAAAGGAAATGCAAAGACTGAGGCTTAGAGGAAGGAATGTCCCTGTTTGTTTTTAGCTCTCTTCCCTGCATGTACAAATAATTAATAACGAACACACCCTTTTGAGGATACCATTTGTTCACAGTTCTTTCATTTGCCTGGATGCAGCTTCTAGAGCAAAATGTCCTACAGAAAACTACAACACAAGGTTCTTCTGGAGAAAAACGCAGTAAACGCCCTATCTGAGAATGGCACACGATGTTCTGCAGTCTGTCGGAGCAAATGCCCTTTCTGCAGAGGTATTCTTGAGAAAGGCTGAAAAGAGCTGGTCTAGCTAAACCTGCTGCCATGTCATTGTTAAACTACATCGAATTTTTCCTTTCACTATCGCTTCAATCTGCTCTAGAATGCAGAGTAAGGCTACCCAAAAAATGCAAGCATACTTGGTGAGGTTTCACAGTTCACCTTCAGAAGCAATAGAAACAAAGTAATCTCTAAAATGGGTAAGTTATTCTATATATACTTAACCTCTGCATCTAAAGGCTGGCTGAGCTTATGGACAAAGTACCATAAAGCACTTTGGACTCTGCCCATCACGTTGGTACTCTGGCATTTCACAACACACAAAACCAAGCAGGCTGCCAATCTAAACTCAGTTGCTCACTGACCTACTCAATAGAAAGGTCACTCATCCTCCTCAAATAATCTTCATTTACACATCTGGATCACTCTGATATTTATCAGGAGTTAATTATGTACAAGCAGCTGAGTTAACATCCATGAATAATTGCAGCACTTCACAAGCTTCAGGACTTTTATTCCTAACTCCTGCAAACTTTCCAAAGTATCTGTGCTTTTTCCTACTTGTTCTTTCATACTTTGGAAGGTCTCTTGGATTTGAAAACCTCTAATACAAATGTCTCAGGGAAACATACAGCTTTATTTTCTGCAAGGGACTTCTTAAAAAAAAAAATCATTCCACCTTACAAATGAAGCTCTTTGTGTCCAGATTCTCCACATTCATTGCTCTATTCTGCTTTAGTCTTTTCAGGCTATACTGTACCAGTGGTCCTCCTTGCAGAGATTTGCAACAGCACACCATGATCCTACATTTGACCATTTCACTTCACTACTTCACTCTTGAGGACTCCTTTGTGTCTGTTAATATTTTTTCTTCTTCTGCAGTTGTAGATTTAACATAGATTTTTTAATTCCTCCTGTAAATGTTCATATTTCTTTACCCACTCACAAAGACTTCTAAAAGTTCTCAAAAAATACTGTCAATTGAAAGTTTATGCTATCAGCATGATTTTCAACACATTTTATCTTGCACTGTCTTATTATCTGAAATAGCCATTTTATCTGCCAGAAATGTCTTGATGTCCCTGTAAAATAAATCATATTTTCAAATCTTATTCTTTACTCCTTTTATAAGCAGCTAGCATTCAACTAGATATAAATGTATGCATTCACTTTTCTGAAACCTTCCAAACAACCCAATTTATCTTTAAAGTGTTTAAAAGTGTGGACTGGAATATGTCTAAGAGCATATACAGCATCATTCAGAAATGAAAAATCCACTTTTTTCTCATACTCACAAGAAAATAATCATGTTTCTTAAGTGAAGAAAAATGATTTAATGATAGTCCCTGCAACCTTTGCATTAAGCAGTGTCCAGTCTTGGGATGAGCTCCCTAAATAATTACATGGAAATGGCTGTTATTTTTAGCCTTGGTTGATTTGCCTTTGAAGATCTTGTTACACTTGTATCACACAGAATCAACATTTCCATTTATATCTTTAATGTTCTCTCTGCCTTCAAATGTTTTCCACAGGTTTTGTTTTCCTGTGAATTTTCGTTCTACTTAAGCACTTTAAATATCTTCACAGACTATGTATTTATTTATCTGAAGGTGAATTTTCTTCTAAGCCTGCTTTGCTTTTCTGAATAGATAATTTTCTCTGTTTCTCTATAAACGAGAACAGGATTAATCCAGACAAGAGAAGCAATCCCTTTACTACCATAGCAGTGTTGCTATTATAGAAGAGGCAATAAAGTTTGGTGTGGTTTCTAAGTGCATTTCACATTTCCTTTAACAGACATGAGCCACGGGCATACAATTTAAGTGAGTGCTACCATGGTCTGAACTGATCCTGAATGCCAGCCTCAAAGTGTTCAGCAAGCTAAACCCAAGACCAATTTCAGGTTTAATTGACTGTCTTTATAGAAACCATCTTCCCTGCATAAAGTAAATCTCATGAAGATACCTATTTGGTTACTTACTGCCAATATACACCACAGTAATTTCCCAGGCCAAAGCATTTTAAAAACCCCTTTAAAAATCCTTCCATTTACATTCTAATAGGCCTAACAGAACCAAAGTGGTCTAATGATACGGCAGAAGGCTCCGTATGGATCCTTTTGCAGGATCCAGATTACACAAAATAACACACACCCTCACAAAAGGCTCATGTGCCCTCAAGCAATCTGGCTCTCTCACAGAAACACTTGTAAGAGCTGTAAGTAGGACAAAAATAGCTAGACATTGATGTTATAACTATCACTTCCTTCTAAAGTTCTCTGAAATTATCTTCCCACACACATCAATCCTAAAAACAGTGTGATTAATGTATTCCATCTGCATATCAATTATTATCTGACTGTAAAAACACCCTTTTGCCTCAGCAGGAAGCTAGATCCACCTCAGTAAAACCTGAGTTCAGCCCCACAGGTGGTGCTTAGCACAGGTACATCACGGACAATGGTGGTATTGCAGCACCATGAATCATTTTAGCCACATAACTATAGTAAAAAGTGAACAGAAAATATTTTGTAATGCCTCGTACTTATTTCCTGTTGTGTTGCTGTTTGATTTGAACAATTTGGTAGTTCGTGATTAGTCTTTCAGCCTCAGAGAGATTCTACCCTTCAAAAGGGTGAGCAATGAGCAACGTAAATGGCACAAAATAAATACTACAGCAGAAGGACATAAAAGTAGCACTTGTGATATAACTGCTGGAAGGGGTTATTTTACTAGATTGGGCTTTTCTTACTTGGTATTTTTTATGAGTTACTTTAGAGTCTGTTCTCAAAATTTGTTTACTGTAGTCAATCTGTTATCATAGATGTGTGCATCTCCACCTCCCTCCTAGAACAAGCCTTAAACTTTCAAGAGTTTAGGTTTATGGTAACGTGCAGAACAGAAAATTCCATTGTAGGTAGATGTCGGAGCTGCAAACCATTAACGTTTTACAGATCTGTCAGCACCAAATATTTACCAGCAATGCCTGTCAGACACTACAGTTTTATGAAAGCAATTAGTATTTGTGCAATGGTATTACACACAAACACGAAAATACTCCTCAGAAGCTTCTGTGAGTGGTTATGAATTAGCAAGCATAACACTTCTCAAATACAGGAAGCAAGTTCAATTGCAAACCATTCCTGCAGGGTAACTTTACAAGGTAGAAATTTAATTTAGAAAAAGAATCCAGATATCTTTTAAAGGTTTACAATTCAACCTCCTTCAACAAAAAGCCTGAAAAGAGAGCTGTGCCACTTTCTTAAGTCAGTTAAGAAAACTGGGGTTTCCATGTAGGCAAGTCTTGACTTCACACATGATGACACACTGCTTGCAATGGCAGCACTGCACTTCTGGTGACAGTCCAGGTCTCGCTGGGAATCCCTGCTGATGGATCCGCTGCCAGGAAGGACGCAGATATCGCTAACTGAGAAAGCCCGGAGAGAACTCCCCTTCTCAAAGAGAGGACAGACTGATTTTCAAACAAAGAACTGCCCACATCACATTTCATTTCACCAACTCTTCAGCATTCTCAGTGTATACACTTGCTTCTCACATTTTCATCGTCAAAAAGAGTAACATTTCCTGTAGTTATTTTTTTTAAATAGTCAAGTCAAACTAATGCAGAGAGTCCTACACATCAGTATATTATGAATAAAATGCTCATGATAGAAGCTGTTAGACTTGGTGATTTGCTAGGGTTGGAATATTGTCAGGTTTTCACTCAATACAAATGAGAGAAGACTTCTGTGGATCAGGACTGAATATCACCTCCCCATCCGACCATCCCCAGCAATAAATACCCTGCTCTACAGCAAATGCTGCTCAGCTCTGCCTGAGGTCTTCCACCTGCAAATACCCAGGTGGTGCTTGTATGTAAGCGAGGTCCAGCACACACAGCTCTTCGCAAGATCAGAGCTTATGTTAACCCAACAATTCCTACAAGTCCTTGTCCTGACTGCCACATCCATCAACGATTTATTACTGAAGTGAAAAAATCCACAGATGTAGCCTCAATAATCTCTACTTTAGGAGAATTTGAGCTCAAATAACTGGAAACAGTTCTCTAGTCTGAATACTCCATCTATTTTCTCTTGGCCCTTAATTTTTTCCCCTCAACTATTTTTTTGCAGATTTCCAGAAGAGCAGCAAGAGGCTGCATCAGTTCAGACATATTTCCTTACAAAAGTCTGATTTAGCTGTTTGATGTGGCAATGTACTCTGAGTTGAATTTCTTCTGCTGCTTACCTTATTTAAATGTATCAAAAGAACTGCTTCTCATCTATATTTATAGAGCAACAGAAAATAATGGTGTAGCTCTACCATTGAATAAACTAAATAATAGCAAGGATAAAAATACAGACGGTAGATGAATTAGAGACTCTTCACTCTAACTGCATATTCACCTGATGTGAAGTCACACCACCTGCTTCCAAGGAAAACCCCACAATGGGAGAACAATAGACAAGGAGATCATGCAAACACAGATATTGCTCTTGGCAGACATTTCTCTGCACTCCTCTCTCTGGGATGGGAATGAAACAGCTGTGAATTTTAGATGGTTTAGAAATTTGCAGTTTGAAAATCTTTTCTAACAACTAATGTAAATCATTTTGCTCAAGTGAATAACAAGTAATTCCTTTTAGGTGTTTTCTCTGTAGCCATTTAAATATTTGCAATTCTGGTGTGTCCCTCTAGTTCCTTCTTCTTTCTCTGTTCCCCTATTTCTCTCTTAAACCCTTTTTTATCTCCTTTGGCAAAACGAAATATGGAATAATATGGGCAATTCAATAATATTTTCATAACAGAATATTACGGCTTAATATTAAAATACTCCTTTAAATAATTTGCAGATTTTACAGAATAGCAATAGATGATCTGAAGACTTAAAATCACAAGGTTCATACTGAGCTCTACAGTACAGTTTTGTTGAAGCTACGGGGTTTGGCAGATTTAACCACAGGCTCCAAGGGATGCAGCATTTGCTTGAATATTTATGGAAGGCTTTGGTTCAGACCTATTGGATGCCCTATTTAAAATACTTATCTCCTGGTCTGTGCTCTGCTAGCATCTGCATTAAAACAGAAAATGACAAACAGCTCACCACACACAGGAAAGTGCTGGGACATCATCACTTCTGAATTATTCCCACTTAAACTAGGTGCATGTCATGGCAACCCCTATATTCTAGAATAAATTTTGGCAGTTGTGTTGTTTGACATCATCCTGAATAACACAGCTAAACTGCAGGAGGCAAAAAATGTGGACATTTATTACGGGAGAATATCTTGCTGATTTAAAAACACAGTTTTATCACATCCTACACAGAAGGAAGCCTACCAGTAAATCCTGCTAGCTTCTCTCAATACCTCTGATGATGCAGGATCCTCATTTTACCTGTCATTCTACCACTCAAGGTGTTCTTGAGAAATGCTGCCACAATGCTGTGAGAACCAGCTATGGCAGACAGGACACGAATCCCTTCTGTCTGTCATTTATTACCTCTAGATTTAAATCCTGGGTGGAGTCATTGTTTCAGAAAGGCACTTTCCCTACGTGTACCAGCTGCAGACCTTCAGGAGTGCTCCCACCTAGCCTGGAGTCCCTGAGGGGCAGCCTCACCGTCCCTCTCCACGCCCAGGCTGCCAGTGCAGGGCCGGAGCAGAAGCCGTGATGCTCCCTTGGCTGAGCTGCCATCACCTGGGGAGACTCCTTTGGCCATTTGGTCTCACCAGGTGCCAAGGACCCAGCAATAAGGCAGTGCCTGAACATTGTGTCCTGGACTCTGTCACATGAGACATTTTGTAATGGCTCACACCTCTGCTATGGGGGGGGGTCCTTCTTATGTCTTACAAGTATAGAAAATCCCATAGTTTTAGCTTTAAAAATAAATTAGCAAAAGTAAAAAGAGAAAAACAAAGAAAACTGTTTTCAAAAAGCTCATGCTCAGAATTGTATTTTCTTTCCCAAATATAAAATGCCACAGTCTGGGAATTGAAATAAAATCCTCAGGCTCAGCTGAATGGCACAACTGCATTTAAAGTGCACAGAGATCTAACTTCATTCATATTCCTTTGACCATTTATATGCATAGTGCAAGTGAACAAATGACAGGAATTCTTCAGGGAACTAATCAATGCTGCTACATAATCTTTGTTTCAGCTGAGATAAACTGTCCTTCCATTTCCTCCCCTTCTATTGCAGATACCTACTTGCAGTTTGTTTTGTGGGGTTCTTTTCTCAAACCTTTTGAAAAAAGCCTCACATCAAATGCGCTTTCTCAACTTCTGAGCAGTTCTACCTATTACTGAAAATCCAGAATTTAAAACTGCTTATCCAAGTGTTAACTAAATTCCCTGATCAACCTTCTCTTTTCTCTCAGAATCATTCCTTTTTATTCCTTATTTTTTCTATCAGAGAATTCCATTACTGTATCAAAGGGATGTGAAAACAGAGCTCTTGCAATCTCTCGCTCATGCCTTTACAGAAGAACTGCAGATGGCTCCAATTCAGCCCCTGCTAAAATAATAAAAGGTAAATTGTAATACCCACATAACTCCACATGAGCAGAAAATGGCAGTTTTGTCTGCTGCATCTGCAAACCTGCTGGTGTAATTTCATATGCATACAGATAATTAGGTAATCCTTTTAGTTTACATTTTTCATAGCTCTTCATTGTTTCATCATTTTCATTGTAAACAGCTGGTAATCTCCATCAATGAAAACTGTGTTTGTTTTATTATTATCATTATTATCTGTCCAAGAGACTTGTTAAGATATGATGGGAATCATTTAAAAGACCTGTATAAGCCAAATATATTGACATTAAAAAAAAGCAAGGCCTTTTGCTTGCAGATAGTAAGGTAAAGTATTAAAGTTGATTTACTGAAAGGCTTAACGTATATGACAGCCCAAATCAGCTAAGAGAATGAAAATATATTGTATTATATTCTTTGTGAGGAGAGCTGACAGAGTTAAAAACACTTTTACATGACGGCTGTTGAAAAGAAATAGATTAAAAAAATATTTGGTCAATTCATCTCCGTAGCATTTTGGGTCTTGTTCCAGCAGAGACACGAGTGTAAAGGCAAACAGAGAAGGCCAGAACCAGGGACTGCACTGAGAGGATAGTGAACTCCATTGGCCAGGGGAAGAAGCAAGCCCTTATTTAAGAGTAATTACAGAGTGATTAAACTCTCCTAGACTGCTGTTCCCCCTGCCGTAAAGGACCAACAGTGAAAATTCACATTAAAAATGCACTATTGTACTTACTAAGTGATATGCACTTCTACATGTAACTCATAAGGCAAATCCTACACTTTCATGCAGAAGTTTCTGTTTAAATTCAGCATGCTACACTTTTCTTTGATTATTTTATCATACCCATGTCCTAAACTATCCATTGGCAGAGAGCTTAAAAGGATGTTATCAAAGGTAATCCAAATGGAACATTCTATATATTTATATATATGTAGTGATGCACATAGTCCAAATGTATTCTGCCTCCAAACCCTAATGACAATGACACTCTTGCAAGGTTTCAATCCCAGGAAGATGTGAGATGTCTGCTGGGAGCTGGCACTGGAAGAGGGGTGGCTGTGCACATGCCAGCGGGGCCAGCTGCAGCTAAAGCCCGTGAAGGGGAGGGAGAAGGACTCTAAGGACGGGTGTGCTCCTGGCATCACTCCCTGTCTCAGGCACCACCTAACAGGGGTAGGGAATTGTTTGCATAATGCTGCAGAGAATTTCCTCTGAAGAGTTTGCCTGAGCACTCCAGGGAGCTGACTGATACACGTGCATCACCCCTCTCCCCTGGGAATGAGGGGAGGCAGCTGCACAGAAAGCACGAAGGAGACACAGCAGAAGATGACCTTTAACAAACAGGTGTGAGGACCCTTCAGTCTCACTGGGGCTATTACATTAAGCCTCTGAATTAGGAGAGTTAATTTGCATTAAATAATAAACTCACTGTATTTGCTGCTCCTCACAGCCCATTGCTTTATGTGCTTTACTCACACGTTAATTGAAGACAGACTGAGAGTAGGAGTAGGATGTGATGCTAAGGGAGTTCCTCACTGGGAGCTGCTCTCAGCAGGTATGAGTAGGAACACCAGACACAGGCAACAGAACCAGACCCATATACTTTGTGTATCTATTTATGGCCTGTCCTCCTAAGAACACTAATGTAAAATTTTTCTTTTTGAAAAGTGAGAATATCAGTCCTTTGGGAGCTTTCTTTTCTCTTATCAACCACATTATTACTCCAGGCCAGTGTCTTGGGATATGGATGCTTAAAAAACCTTCGAATTACTGTTCCACAGAAGAATATAAACCTGCTTATGAAATTAAATATACCTAAGGATTCTGTATACTTTCCTTCTTCCCTGCTTAATCAATGATTCTTTTTGTTGTTTTCCCCAATGACATTTCAATACAACATATTTGAAAGTATTATTTTTGCTCTGCTTACACCAGCTGAAAGATAAATGCATCTTTCTCTATGATTTCTGTTCAGTGTCCTCCTTCCATTAAGACGTGTTGTAAAAATATTACTTTTGCTATTGTTTCCAGAATCTCACTCTTTAGATATGTATGGGGGAACCACAAGGGATACAGTTTAAGTGCAAAGAACTTGGTGTACAAAACTGCCATGTTCCCGCTAGAGATGTCCTCAGAGTGAAACTCCTCTGGCACAAGGCTCGTACAGCAGCCCTACTTTATCCCTTCCAGATCTCTGGGCAGGAACAGCAAGTTCCATGGGTAGATGATCTATTTTCCAACTTTCCCAGTCTCTAGCTCAAAATGCAATTTGTGAGCAAACTCCTCTATTTCAAGGATCTATAGAACCACAGGGGTGGAAAATGCCAGTTCACTTTTTTTCTTGGTAGTCTGCCACCATGGAAACCTGTAATACCCTAGAATTACCGAGTTATCAGCTACGTGTTGGGTAAACTTCCAACAGGTTTGGTTTTTTCCAGCCCAGCTTCTTCCACTGTTCAGCTGGACACTGTTTGCTTTCTCTCTTCTCTGCTTTGGCCAAACAGAGCTATAAAACCTTTCAGGGAGTTCATGGTTAGTAAAACCTGTGGATGTTTTTTGTACCATATGGACACAAACACACGTACTTGAACTAGGCCGAGGAGCTAAAAAGGAGAGCTAAATGAGAGAGTCAAATGAGCGAGCAAAAGGAGAGGCCAAAGAGAGAGGGCAAAAGGAGAGGGCAGAACCCTCTGACTTTAATTTATATGTTTTTAGAAATCACTGTGGATTGGAGGTAGAAATTACCACTTCTCAATCACACTGGCTAAAGCATAAATCTATCATATTTGTCCGCCTAGGAGAATGGAATGAAAACAACAAGGACAGTTAGCAAAAACATGGATAGTTAGCAAAAACATGATTAGTTAGCAAAAACATGGCCATGTTTACAACAGCATGCGTGAGAAAGTATTACAGCAAAGAGAAACATTGAAGAACTGCAAAACTCAGGACAACATCAACCCACCCATGGTCACACACCTGACAGAAGTACATCTCCTACTCTTCTTGCATACCTAAAGTCAGGATAAATTTTAGATTCATCAGGTCTAACCAGCTGTTACCAAGGGACCTCAGCAGCCCTCTGCCACACAAGTGTCTGCCCAGGCACCTTCAGAGGTTGTCAGTGCCACCGCTGGGCTGCACAGGAACCCAGAGCTCTCCTCTGACAGGGAAAAGGGCTCAAACACTGGGACACAGCACAGAAGGCAGCCAGAGGCAGGGAAGATCACCCACGAACAATGTGTTTACATGATTAACTTGAAATTTCCCTGGCTTATCTTCTTCCAAACTTCCGACTACATCCACTGTATACCATAAGAGGCTTTAATTACTTTGTATAAGGCAGGTCTTTGTTGCTCTTTCTCTGGGGTGAAGAAGGAGAGGAAGAGTTATCTCTTCAGCAATAGTGCTTATCTCACAAATATATTAAACTACTAACTGTGAAATTTCTTGAAAAAATGCAGCTTGTGGTGTCACTTAGGAATCATCCTTCTGGTGTGAAGGAAAAGAGAAGGGGTGGGAAGGGTGTTGGAGACTCCATCTCTAGAAAATGTTTCACTACAAAATGTAAATTCTTTACCAGAGGAGAGGACTACAAGATTTTTGTTGTGCAAATATCTGCCTGAAGTAGAATTTCTGTACAACAGGAAGGTCACAAATGTAGACATTGATAGCCAGTAAGACAGGTTTTGCAGGGAGGGAGGAAGATGCCATTTCCAGAACAGCACTGTTGCTTAGTTTGACAAGTGCAATCCAACCTTCCTGCACGGTCCTTTGGAAGAGGCTGGCTGTCTTCCAAGTTCTCCCTCTTCAGAGTATCTAATCCCTAAATCACACCTACTCCAACCTGCCCTGACCCTTTGCAAGGATCGTTAAAGGTCTCCATGCTCAGAATGTTAAGTGAAGGGAAGAGAGGGGACAGAGCATGGTGCTGCACACAAGGAAGGACAACAGCAGAGAGAGAAGAGGGTAGAATATTTGATCCCTGGTTTTCAAGTGGCCATAGACCTGTCTGGGCCTTCCTGGGGGAAAAAAAACTGTTTGCAGGGGGAAGAATTTTAAGTTGGTTACTCTGCCTCCAAAACCAATCCAGATTTCAGCAAGTTTTCAGATTTCCAGGAAGTACATTGTCCTTACATTAGATGCAAAAAAGCTAAGCAATAGTGTTATCCTTGTAGCAGGATGGGGACATCATCTGTTTCTGCTTTTCACACATAAATACCCACTCACGGTAATTTTTAAATTCTGAAAAATTTTATAACTGCAGTGGTATAGTATAAATTTATATGCACACACAAACACACATTGTGTGTGGGTAGAGAGACCATGTAAGCATCTGATGTTCATCTCACAGCTGAAAGCTAGAACACCATAAAACTAATATTATTAAGATGCCAGATACTTTCTTCTATTGCACCATAGCGTGAGAAAGGAAAGAAAGCTCTGGTGCAAGAAGCCAGACACTAAAGGAGCCAGGAGAAGAGAAGAACAACTGTGCTCCTTCCTGTTCTGACAGCCCAGTGACACAGTGCCAGGCTCTGGTGGCTCATGGCCCAGGGACTGTTTGAGAACAGATGGAACATAGCATGTTCCTTTCTGAAATTAAGGAAAGGAAGGGAAAAGGAAAGCAAATGGAAATGAAGCTCCGATCAGTACTTCCTGACCTGCACTTTCTCCACAGTGCTTGATCTCTGAAGTCTACAGACAGCTCTACTGATCTCAAAAGGATTTGATTCAGAGCCTAAGGAGAAGGAAAAAATGTGTGGCATGGTGGAGAGCTCACTGGCATCACAGCTCTGTGGGAATGCACAGAGCTTTGCCTGGAGCTACATGTGCTTATCAAATGTTCTCCTTCCTTGGATTGCCCTTGAGACATGTTCTATCCAGCAGGACCCGTGAAAAGATTTAAAATATGGTTCAATTTACACATATTTGACAGAGAACATAAATGTTCTTCCAGAAGATTTGAGAGTCAAGTAGTGCTTTTCCTCCCCCTATCTGGAATTAAAACTACTTCCTTTTCTTCCTGGCAAAAGGTTCCTGGAAAAACATTTTATTAACTCTGCATATTACTTGAAAATTTTGTGTTGTCTTTTTCTTTTCAAAAACACAGTTATTACAATCAAGATTTCTTTTCTCTTTTAAGACTGGTCTTACTGTGCAACAACCATTCCCAATCCCTCCACAACTCATGTTCATCTCACTGTTTTATAGCTGCAAAACATTTAATTTTTCCTTCTAGTAGCAGTTTACTTTGATATTAAAATGTCCATCAAAATCTCTGCAACTACAGTCATTATAAAATTTCTAGTATTTATGTGGCTTGATATCAAAAGGATTTTCACCAAAAAAACCCAAAAAACCGCCCAAACCTCATTTGAAGTACCTCTTAGTCCAGTTTTATGTCTATCATATGGTTAAAATAGCTCTCTGGAGCTTCATACATCATTCTGTCTGGAAAATAACACAGCAATACTCCCTTTCCTCCCTCCCCCAGAATAACTGCACAACCTTTGTGAAACACATTGAAATAATAAATTATGCATAGAACCATTATGTATTGAAATACCCCAAGGTCTTCCATGAACAGGGTTGTAAGGGTGACATTCTGTGTGCATCTAGCTTGTGATGCTTCCAGAGGACTCCACGCTGCCTGCCCTGCCTCAAAAACTACAGGGTCAAGGCCAAGAAATGAGGAAAATTTATAGGTTCAGGATGCATATAAGTACTTGCAATGAAAGCTGTAGTACGGTCCTAAAATTTATAACCTTCAGTTTGACAAAACCATTAGAGGAGGATTTTATAGTTGTCAGAAGCTCCTCCACTGCCTAATCTGAACACCATGTGAGAAACAAACCAAGCAGCAGAATTATAAACGACAACATGTTCCATGGAACAAGAGCAGAGCAGACAGCACGGCTCACTCGGCATTCCTGCACGGACTAATGTCTGCAATGGCAGATGGACAGGCAGCCCGGGCTTTGGAAGGTTTTGCTCCGCTAAAGAAGAAATTAAAATGCCTTATTTTATAAAAGTGACAAATAAAAATGCTTGATCAAACCTGTTGCTGGTATGTCCTGCTTACAGATGAAGTTGAAGTTTGGGCTAAGGGAAATCAAACACCTCCAAGGCTACCAGTGAAGCAAAAAATTACATTAGCTTTACAGCCTGAAGCATATTTGTTAGTATTTAACAAATTATGTGCTTCATTTAAATACCGTTGCTAGTAGCCAAATAAATTAAAGTCACCTCATTAGGCTTTACATCAGTTAAAAAATTAAAGGGGCTTTTCTTACCTTCTGTCTAGGTGTCTTCCTGCTTGTACAGTCAGTGTCAGTGGGGACCAGTGGCACGGAGGCCTTTTTCCGTATCATTTGTCTCTCAGCCTCCAGAACCTAAATGGGTGTAATGAAAGACAAGGCACACATGTGATTTCAGAACATTGCCACAATTTCACATTCAGAATTATGATCACTGAAATGGAACTGATTGAAGCACTTGCAGCTCTGCAGGCCCACAGGCTGCACTCTGGTGAAGCCAAAGAAATAGGCACAAGCAAAGCCCAAGAACTGATTGTATTTCACCAGCAAGCTGCAACAAATACAGGTAAAGCCCTGCATGGGGGAACAGAGAGGGGCCTGGGCTACACTTCTGCTCCTCACTTCTCCACCTCTCTTCTGGCATGTCGTTGGGCAAGCTGTTTCATTATGTGTGTTGTAACTAATTTGTTTGTAATATGGAGATAAAGACACTCTAGGCCCAGATTCAGATGGTCTAATTGTCCCCTAAATTCCACTGTAAAATATTTTTCCTGATACACATTTCTGAAGATCTGTGGCCATTCACAGATGCACAAAAACGGAAGCAGAAAATAGGCTACTTGAATTTAAGCCTGTAGTAACTTTGGCCAAGTCTTCAATTTATGGAAAAGAAAAAACCCAGTACAAGTCACATGTTACTGTAACTACATCTGACTGGAGTTATGGTGTCAACCATAAAGCACAGCCCTTTTCCATCAGGGTGGATAGGAAACAAAAACACTTAGTAAGTATTTGCAACGTTTGACCAACTCTATTGAAGAAATAATGGAAAATCAAGGAAAGGCAAATTCTTGTGTCTTATAAATAGTTCATTCTCCATGTAAGGCAATTTGGAGAAACCAAGACTTTTGAAATGTGCATTGTGCAATAGGCATGTCAGAAACAAATATATTATATTTTCTAAGTGAAGCACTTCAATTTCTATTTTAAAGTATTATTTTAGGACCAGGTTTAGCTCATTCAATTAAAAAACATACTTAGTGATGAATAAAATTTTTATTTAATCAAAAACCTTTCATTGCTAACTTCTTAGGATTTCTGTTTCAGCATGGAAACAGAAACATTTTCAGTTCAGGTCACCCAGCAGCAGCTTCTGTAGAATGATTTGCAAAGCCCTGCTTAGGAAGTATTTGAAAACTTGCAGAAAAATTCTCTAACTGCACTGCAGAAAAAAAAAAAAAGCTGCATAACTCATCATATGTAACTAGTACCAATATGTCTCAACATTTGGAAAATATTGAAGAACTTCTATTCCTAAGTGCCCATTTCCTGTTGAAGCTAACAGGACCATTTGCATACTTCTGATTAAATGTCTTCCTAAAGGCTTTGCCAAGTCAAGGTACATGAAGTAAATGATAATGAGAGAAAGCTGTTGAATTAACTTGACAGTTATCACAAAAATTCTCTGAATAAATTACATGAACACTTTTACCTGTAAATGCCCTTTTGGCATGAAAGTCTTTATTTAAAATAGTTCCTCCTCTTGAATGAATTTGACTTGTGATGATGATTGATGTCTCCTGTCCTTGCATTTCAGCGTTCCTCTAAAGTGGTGATAACCACTTAGAAGGTCCTGATCAGTCTGACACCCAGCCAGTGGTGAGGAATAAGGAATACAGACTTCTGCCCATCAGCAGCAAAAGCACGCAGGTAAAACCACATGTAAAAGATACTTTGCAGTAACAAAAATCAGTAGGAATAAATCAGTTAGCTATATCCTCAGGGGTTCCAGGTAAGGTAAGGCATAGTGTTAAGTCCTTGCCAGTTTACTGTTCCAGGAGGTGCAGTTATTTCTCAGTAGTGGAAGAGCCAGCTGCTGGCTGGAGAGTTGGTGCTCTGCTTGTTCCACTGTGGAAACCTGTTGTAAACAGAAGGCTGCCAAAGGTATCACAATGTTCATGCCACTGTGATGTAGAATTAAGTTCATTATGACTTGAATTAGGCAATTTATGAAAGGTGATACTGGGGTTACCAATAACATGTTACAGATCACTCTCTTCTACACTTTTCCCTCAGACATTTGAAGCATAATAGTGATGTTGAAACAGTCACATGTCTATTAAATATAACACCTGCCACAGTATGTTTAATTTTCAGTTACAATTCTCTACCTTACCTGCTATTTGGTGATTCTAAAATGTCTCTACCCAAAGTACCTATACAACCAGTCCCATTTCAGCAGAATTCCATTGGTATGTTATACAAATATTATACAAATATTGATTTTGGAAACATTTTTGATGTTAGTCAGTTCCTCAGAATACTGCATTCACAACTGAGCGTGCATGAAAAACTCAGCACACAGAATCAGTGTGGCTGTGGAATTACACTCAAACTGAAGCAAAAGCAGGTGCTAAGACAATGATGAAATCTGTCTTCTCTTCACTGCTTATAAGGCAAAAGGGAGAAAGGCATGGAAGAAGCACTACAGATGCACAGTTTGGTAGGAAGTAACTCATCCCCATGTTCTTCAAGGACTGACAACCAAGCTGTCCCCCAGAGATTACCCTTTCATGAAGCTGTTTTAAGCCACAGCTCAAACACATGCCCTCTTCTTACCCACCACTCCCACCCTGATATAGTGGCCTGCAGAACTTTGCAACCACATGTCCAAAAGCCACAAGTCCTCACACCCTTCCCTATGCCAAGGCAATGTTGGAAAAACATCACAGATTCTGGTGCATTCAGGCAGCATATGTGGGATGGGATAAATCAGAGCAGTTCCCTCTACGTTCACATTGGCAGCACTCCCTTCCCATCTGGCAGGGGAATGGCCATTACCCCAACTGTTACCCTGGTTTGGGGCAAGACTGGGATTGCAGGAGCACTGATAACCCTATGAGATGCTATAGGCCAGCCTTTTATGTGTCACCACAAATAAATGCAATTAAGGGACACAGTAAGCTTTCCCACAGCAGTACTAGTCCTTCCTAAATTCATTCTCTCACTTTCCTGCAGTCACTGTTTCTTTGGTGAGAGGAGCTCCTCACCCTGTGTACAGCAACAAAACAAGGTGTCAAAGAGGAAAAGGTGATTCCCTAGCGTATATGACAATAGAAAAACATGAATCTGAATCACACTCTGTCTGCTTAGCTTCACACACAGAGACAGAAATGAAACCAAGAATTCTGGATGATTTTAACCAGAGAATTTATGAATGTTACTATAAACAGGTTCGGGGTAGGGGAAGTTGGATCTGCATTGCTCCAACCTGCCCTCAGGATCACAGTCATTATCTCTACCAAGAAAAATCATTATCCCTACCAAGACCTGAGAGCAGAGCTCTGAGCCAGGGTCTGTGGGGTGCTTTTAACACTACTTGGGCCCCACGTGGCCAAAGACTGTGCACCACTTACAGAAACCACAATGATGAGAAAAAGGAGATGAGAAAGGGAGAGGAGAGGGAGAGGGAGAGGGAGAAGGAGAAGGAGAAGGAGAAGGAGAAGGAGAAGGAGAAGGAGAAGGAGAAGGAGAAGGAGAAGGAGAAGGAGAAGGAGAAGGAGAAGGAGAAGGAGAAGGAGAAGGAGAAGGAGGAGAAGGAGAAGGAGAAGGAGAAGGAGAAGGAGAAGGAGAAGGAGAAGGAGAAGAGAGTAAAAACAGGACAAAGGTGGAAAAGAGGAAAGGGAAAGAGATAAAAATAAGAAATAAAAATGGGAACAGGCAAAGAGATAAGAGAAAATAAAAAAGGGAAAACAGAAGAAAAGGAAAAACAAACCAGGGAAAGAAGAAAAGAGAAATGGATAGGAAAGAAGAAAGGAAGCAAGGGAAATCGCAATAAGGAAAGGCAAACATCCTTTTAAACACAGGGAATGAGAGGTTAACTCTGGAGATCAGAAGGGAGGACTAGAATGAAAAAGAACGATTAAAAATGAAAACGCAGTTTATTTCCAGTGGCCTATGCAAAACAAACACCATTTTTCATGCTCCTAAAAGGACAGATAAACCCATTCCCAGTGGTTGCTGGATTGAAAGAAGGGCAGCTGGACCACAGGGTTACTACAGCCATTAGCATTTTTGCCAGTTGATGAGAAAGCGTTTCATACCCAAACGTGTATGGTCAGCAGAACACAAGCATTAACTTATTGCCTGTCTGATTTTAATCTTTCATTTCAATGTGCTGAATTATTTATGTCATCCTAGTCACTAGCTAACCTTTTTTTTTCCAAGTCTCTATATAATGTTAAGTCATTACATAATATAAAAGTGTTCAGGGCTCTGAGGCAGCAGCCCTCCTAAGCAGGCCTATGAAAACAGGCTACTCCAAGTGCAAAATAAACTTTAACCACAGGCAGTTACCACTGAGCACCAGCAGCACCGCAGATCCATTCCTGCAGGAAGACAAACAGTGTAGGCTCTGCGGTGCCTTGAGGCAAAACCAGTGCTCTGGGAGGTGTGGAAGGAGGGAAGTGTGACACTCCCAGGGCAGGGGGTGGATTCAGTCTCCGCACAGAAGGCTGAGGCGCAGATGAAGGCTGTTGTCTGTTCAGAGGAACCTTCCTTCACAGCCATGGGTTTGTAGAGCAAAGCAGGTCGAGGCTGGGTGACAGCCACAGCCCGGGGACAGGCAGCACCGCACCACCTGCAGCTCGGCTCGCTGTGCCCGAGGCACCGCAACTGCACCTCCAGCGCCCGCCTGCGCTGCGATCGCCCCACCGGCACGCTCCCCTCCGCCTTTGGAAGCAATCCCTGCTGCCTTTGCAAATGCCTTTTGTGAATTTGGCCAAAGGGGCTGGGGAAGCCTGTGCAGGGTCACAAGCAGATCAGGCAGTTGCAATGCATGATCTTTATCCATTACAGGGTATAGTAAAGTCTTTGGTTTAGAGAGCACAGAAACATGGCTGGGAAGAGTGGAAGCTTAAGCTGTATTCAGAGGGTTACTGTTGCCATGTCAACACTTGAAAAAATTGTTTACCCCCGGCACTGCTTAAAAGGTTTGAAAGTATTCAGTGCTGAATGGGATTACCTCTTTATTTATTTATTTATTTATCTGTTTTACAGATTAGCACAAGACAAACCAAATATATAAATTTCATTCCAGAAGAAAAAATATTACATGCCTAGAGGGAAAGAATCAAATGAATGTGTTTACCTTAACTCTGCAATTTGAAAAAGCAAACTTGAGAAGAATGATTAAAAGCACATGAAATGGGAATGGTGCCCTTTAAATACCAACTTCTAATTGCAGTGAGGTGAATATGTGAATCTAATTATGCACATTTAAGGATTAGGTATTTTATTAAAACTGCCTTGATTTAAACTGCACAATCACTCCTTTTATTAAGATTGATCATCAATTTTCATTCTGGTATTTGTTAGTAAGAACTGACAAAATACCAGAGACTTATCATGTCTAAAGCCACTGATGCAGTGCTTCTATAGTACAGCTGGATGAATACCGTAGTGCTCAGCTCCAGCATACATTAACACACTCCATGACAGGGGCTAAAGAAAACTTAATTTTAGCTGCACCGAATAATATTTCTTAGAGTCTTAAGTGCAAGATGTAATCCCACTAGGTAAGATTTCCAATAATTTTGCCCTTCTTTCTGAACTGGTGGGCACATCTCAGTGCTAACTGCAGCCCATTGTCCCAGTGGGCAGGCTGAGCGCAGCGCTGGGTTCGGCCTGCACTGCGGGCACAGCCCGAGCACAGCGAGGATCCCGGCTTACAGCACAGCTCTGCCCCACAGCAGCAGCTGCCCCGTGCAGAGCTCCCCACGCGTGCTCCAGCTTCTGGAGAGGCACCTGGCCTCCAGGGGACAGAGCAACTGCTCCTCCAGCCCAGTGCGGGTTTGTCCCAGGGCCCAGTCCAGCGCCACTGCTGGGGACAGACTGTCACATGCTTCTCTAATTTCTTCTCTGAATTTCACTTCAGTCACTGACCCTCACAGCACCTTCCTCGTAAGGCCAAACCAGCCTTTAATATTTACTGTTCCCTTATCTGATGATATTGACGCACAGAACAGTTCAGGCAGAGCAAAGGAGACACCATATCATTTTAGACAACCAATGCCCATTATTTTGCCTTACAGAAAAGAGGCCCAAAGTGTCTGGATTAGAATGGGCCCATTACTTCTCTTTCCCAGCTATTAAAGTGTGAGAGATCTGTGCCAGGAAATATTCAAACAAGTTGTTTCTTCCTCAACACTGTGTCTCTCCGTATTTAAAAGTATTTGAAAACAAACACTTTCTCGCCATTCTTTCTGTGACTTTTTCTTTTCATTTTCCAGAACAAGACAAACTGCAGTTCTCTAACGAGAACACAATTTTCACATGCATGCAGACCCAGACAGCCAGTACATTTTGTAGAGTACTGGCAGTGTTGTAAGGTTTTGCAACTTAAAAAGAATATGGAGTATACTGAAGTGCATGGTAAAGCCCCAGTAGAAGAGTTAGGAGATTGCATGAGACTTTGAGCTTTTACTAGAAATTACATGTGGAGAACCTGTACATGCCAGAAGAAACATACTCTAAGTAACAAGGGCAATGGCAGGGAACACAAATGTGCTATTTATTGTACTTAAAATCTCAATTTGTAGGGCCTATTACCATCAGTCAGACCCGGCTTTTGAATTCTCAACATTTTCTGTTTGGCGATAGTGAAAAAAGGTAAATGATTCAAACTGAAAAAATATCTCACATGAGACCAAGACTAACACACATACTATAACGAGGGGGGAAAATATAACAGCAAGGTAAAAGCTAAATTGTGTTTATTTCATGTTTGGAGGGGAAAATCAAGTGCATCTTAATTCAATCTAAACTATTCTGCCTCTCTCAGAAGTAAAGGCTTAAGGGCAACCTTTCTGAAAGTTAAAAGAAAAAGGATTTCATAGACTGTTAAATTCATCTTCTGAACATCTTTTCCAGAACACTACACCAGTAGTACTGAAATCCTCAACTTTCTCTTTCACTGCATTAATTACCAGTCATATTTCAAACATCCATGCACAGTACTTTGAATCAAAGGTGCTCAATAGAATTCCACAATCATTTACATGAACAATTCATCTTGTGCAGTCATATTCAATTTTATACAGAGGTGCTCATTCTTACTCTGTTATTTAGCTACCAGAGCCCACATGGAAAAAGCAGAGGAAACCTGAAATAAATCTCATTGTTGACTGTTTTTGACAGTTAATGCACAGATGCAGTTACCGTGTACATTTCTAAACTGGGGGGAATGATAGATCACTCACTGAAACTCCTGGTGTGGGGTTTTCTCTTCACACCACAGGAACCAAGGATGATTTAGAGAAATGGAGAAGTGACCAGAATCAAGACTGGAAACATGAAATACACAGGGTCCTACTTTCTGCTAAGAGACAAAGTTCCACATAAAACCCAGGCTTTACTTCTCAAACTTGAGGAACTCTAGCACTTGGAAACCAGTGGGACAGCAAAAAAAAAGCACCATGTGGAATGTGCAGGCACAGCAACGAGACACACACATCCCTCCCCAAAAACTTGCACACCCTTTCAAGGGTTTCAGAGCCTTTGGCTCAAAATGGCTGCAGATAAAAGAGCCTGTAAGCCTGGCCTTCACACTGGCTCCAGTTCTAAGTCAAGGACAGGAAAACTTTATATCTCTGCATTGTCTTGAAATCTCTGGAGGTTTCCTGGCAGAATGAACATAGACATTTGCAAGTCTCCTCTCCTGACATGGCTTCTGCTCCATTCCTGTGCCTATGCATGTGTGTCCATGCCAGGTGACCTGCTGCTAAAGGGAGGTGGTGATGTCTTGTCCCCATGGACACTGACAGCTCCTGGGATAGCAGTATGTGGGAGCAAAACCTCCTTTATGATCCTCAGTTATACAGGAATTCCAAAGTTAAGGCAGAACACTACAGGATTTTGTAAGGAGATCATTATTTGGAGGTTTTAGTACTCTGCCTTCAACCACAGCAGAGGATAACAAGAGTTTGGTTCTTTCTGGTCTTCCTCATATCTCAACAGTTTAGGAAAAAAAATAAAAAGACTGGAAATTACAGATGTCAGGTGAGGGGTGGAAAATTATTCTGACTAAGCCAGAATGCCAAATCTGTGTTGTCCCGAGTTTTGCAGTTTTTCAATGTTTCTCTTTGCTGTAGTACTTTCTCACGCATGCTGTTGTAAACATGGCCATGTTTTTGCTAACTGTCCTTGTTGTTTTCATTCCATTCTCCTAGGCGGAGACATGTAATAGATTTTTCCTTTGACCAGTGTGATTGAGAGGTAGTAATTTCTACCTCCAATCCACAGTGATTTCTAAGAACATATAAATAAAAGTCAGAGGGTTCTGCCCTCTCTCTTTTTAGCTCTCTCTTTTAACTCTCTCTTTTTAGCTCCTCGACCTAGTCGGCTACATGTGTTTTCTTTGTGTCCATACAGTGCAACAAATCTGAAATAACATGCTAGAGTTTTTAAGTTGAAATACCTGAGGCAAGAAAAAACTCCAACCAACAGCCCAGCCTACCTCACACTTTATTTTTAAAACACTGTACTGACCAAATTCCTTCCTGAATCATACAGAGGGCAGATACTATCCTATAAATTACTGCAGCACCAAAGAAGTCAGTTCATATTGATTAGGTATATCATATTTGCATGCATCTGAGAATACCGCTTGGCCCACAAAATTTGCATCCTATACCTTCCAAAGACACATGGGTGCTGGAGGTCAGCTTTGGGTTTTGTTTGCTCCTGTAGTCCCATTGCAGGATGGTCTGTCTGAATGCAAGTGGTGGATGAGGACTTTGCAGCTCTGCTCCCCCATTCCTGTTGGTCATACTCAGGCCTCTCTGAGACAAAGCTCCCCCTTACCAGCAACAGAGATTTTGTTTGAAAAAGTATGGACAGTTTGGACTGGGACAAAACCAGGAACTTAGGTCTGCAGTAAGATCTGAAACATCAACTGTACTTACTGGTTCCTCAGCAATCTTGGTTGCAAAAAGCACTGGCTGTGTGGAGAAAAGTCTAACCCTGTTTGGCTCCAAGCAGGAGCGTAAGAGACTTCAGTGGAAGGTGTTTCAGGTGCCTCATGGAGCCCTCGCCTACAATGGCACCAGAGGAAGTGAAAGGTGTGTCTGTACCTGAGGGTCAGGGTTAGGGTCAGCACTGCCACACAGCTCCCATTTCCTGCAGCTCCTCTTGCCTTTCTCCCTGACCTTCAGACTGGTGCACAGCCACCATGTTGACATGGTTCTAATTCAAATTCTTACCCAAACTGATTAGGATATTCTCAATTCACTGCCCTTGAATGCAGCTGAATTAAGACACCAGGGTAATAAATGGGCTACCGTATTAACAGTGATGTATCTCCCCGTTCCACAGAGCCAGCATCAGACTAATTTTCATGTGGAAATCATACTGTCACTAGACTTCACTGCCATTAAGAATCAGTTAAACATTAATTAATAGGCATTTAAACTTACTAGGACATGTTTAGTGAAAAATTCTCCATTGGTAGAATAGTAATTGGCTTTCTAAATTTCACAGATCCCTAAAAAATGATTTTTCTATCTGCATGCCCCATTGCTCCAACATTTTAATGTACAGTTCATTTGGTATTCATGTACAGACAGACAGACAACTAATCTATTTCTTCTGACACTTTGTTTTAAAGATCCATTTAATGTGATCGCTTTTTAAGAAAATCAAGAATTTAGCAGGAGAAAAAAAAAGTCAATGAAAGCATTTATCAGGCTTAAAAGAAACACAAGAAAGGATTGCTAATATTCAGAAACTCACTGACATTCCTATAGTAGTAGCAGTCATTTCCAAGCACTCTCCCCAGGAGTGAAAACATAATGGAAAATTTAAGTCTGCTGTTCCCTGCTTCATGCTACTGTATCTCCTTATTTTAAAAATCAATACAGGCTATTAATCATTTCACCCCATGTCCAAAGATTGTGAATGCCTTAAAAGGTGAGCTGTAAAGGTCTGGGGAAAAAAAAGAGAAGGAGAGAAAGAAAAAATTAAAACCCACCATAATTAGGAGACAGACATTTCAAACTGATATTTAAATTATATACTGTCTGCCACCTTCTTTTTACAGATCTCAGCCTCCTCACTCAGTTGAAACACACAGCAACCAACAAGCATGATTATTTCTGTACCCTTACTGACCAGCCCAGGAGCGAAGAAAAGAAAGATAGGATTTTATTTAACAATGCAGAGCTCTTCCTTATCCTTTTTATCTTAGCTTTTTTCCCCTTTAGCTTTTATATACAGGATATAAAAATAAACAGAATCACAAACCACTGAATAAAGTCAGTTTCTTTTTGCCTTCTTGCACACTCCTTTTTCCAGGATCACTCACTCAAGATACAAATATTGGCATGTTGGTACCTCTGAGTTTAGTGCAGAGCTGACCAGAGGTGGATGAGCAGCTTGAGAAGCCAGGAGGAGAAATGCCACTCTGCACCACGCCCAAGTGCTGCTAATCTCAGCTGCTGTGAGCCCTTGTGCATCTCCCGCACAGGCTGGGACACCGGGCTGATGCCCACAGCACATCAGAGATCCTCAGGAAGGGCAGAGACTGTACCAGCTCCATTGAGCACAGTGCAGTTATACCATTTCAGACCACACTGATATTTTCATTACAAACATCAATAACTAAAGACTTTTTAAATCCTGCTGGCCATCTGTCACTCTGTAAATGCAGCTATAAGAAACACTAACCTGGACCTTGTGGGATTAGACAATGTTATTTTACCTCAGAAGTTTTCAGCCCTTATTGAGACAAGACTCAGTGACCAATGCCACTGCTGAGGGGACCATCAGAGACCTCCCAACAAATCCTTTACAAGTGCTTTTATCAAAGACCAACGTGTGCTCTTACAATGATGTATTCTCTGAAACTGCACCAGGTTCAACAAGAAACCTTAAAATAACTGCATTTCTAGATGCTGACCTTTATTAATTTTTGAAACAAAACCTACTTAATACCAACGGGAAAGAAAAGGCCACACCATTAAAAAGGTGACTTGCATATTCACAGAGACACCATGACCTCATCAGAGTAGCATCTTTAATTTAATGCTGCCTTTACTTCACATATAACGCCAGCAAATTGAAGCCTTCACATTTTAAACAATTATTGATTTCTCTGATTTATGAATACAAAGAAAGCTAAGTAGTCAAAACGCTTTTTAGGCTGACTGAATTTGGGCTTTAGCTGGAAATGCTGCTACCCAATACAGGCAAAGCCTGCCCTCTAGAGCACTCTGTCCCTCGTTGAGAAACCCGTCTGCATCAACTGACTTGTACTCAGTATCTAGCAGAGAAAAGTGAACTTGTGCGATTGCTTTAGTTCTTTCTCAGATGAATTTAAAGTGACAGATTTTTCAGTTAGAAGTATTCGATTCTTTGAGCCAGAAAAAAGTTTACAGGTTCAAGGTTAAACCATAACAAATTCCCAGCTGTATGAGAAGGGACGTGGGCAAAATCCAGTGCAGGAACCTGAACATGCTGCTTTAGTACCACTGGAGCCATCTCTGCAAAAGAACAAAAGGAACTTTCTCTCTGAGACACACCAAAGCTGCCATCCGCTCTCCAGCAGCCAGATGTGTGCAAAGAAGGCATAAAACTCCCACAGACACACAACCTGTCCACATTCCCAGCTGAACACCGCAGGCAGTGTCTCAGTGACAGCACTTTCTGCATTGCACACCTGCATTACGGCTCTGGTTGTTACGCTGACAGTGAAGAACAATGGCATCCGGTCTCACCTGAGCTGCTGGCTGCACTGGAGAAGCATTTCCCTGGCTCTGTGACAGAACGGCCTTGCACCCAGGCAAATCCGACAGAGCATACAAGAAGGGAGGCACAGACAGGGGAATAAAGGGATCCTTGCTGTGTCCGTACCCCACTGCACCCTCCTGGATCAGAGTAGCAAATTCAGTTATGTCCACACATTAGGAACAACACAACACAGCATAAAGAGAATCCTTCATCATATATTTAGTGATATACCATGTACCTGCTTGGCTAAAGGCACAGTCTGACCGAGAATGATCACAGGAGACAGGAACACACAGAGGAAACTCATTGTCTGAGTTCCTGTTTTCTTTGGGGTGGTTTCAGACACCTTTTGAGGATTCAAAATTGAATACTTTACAAAAAAGTACAGGAAACTTAAGTACTTCACAAAAAATGACAGGCCAGGTTCTCAGGTCACTTCAGAAAACTGTATTAGATTTGCCACCAGGAGCTTCCTGGACATGGTTCAAGCCACCTGGATACTGATACTTCCTGCACTGGTCTACTTCTACACTTTTCTACACCTCTCAAGCAATGGCACTGAAAAATACAACAGGAATATGGTGAAAAAAAGGTTTTCTTCAATTGATTCATATTAACCAGTCTTAGAATTTCCACACCTCACTGTAAAAGCTATGGAAAAATCCTGGATATGGAAAAAGAGTGAAATCGTAAGCTTTATTCTGGGATAGCCCATGTGTTAGAAGCAGGAACCAGAGTGTTGCCCAGAGTGACTTACCTTCTTTCTCTGCTTGGATTCAGTTCCTCAACCTCACTGTCAGAGCAGGGAACTAAGCTACAGACTGGTGTGGGAGGGAGCAATGGTTTGGGGTTTCCTTATGGAGAGAGCGTGCAGTTTGTAGTAATGTGTCAGAATGTGGAAAGAGCAAGTATTTGGCAGAAGGTGGAGGAGAGGTATTTGTGGTAAATGACAGCGAGGGTTCAGGGCTGGGCAGACAGATGGAGGTTTGCATCAGTAAGAATATGCAGAAAATGAGAGCATCTTAGTGGCATATTTAATTTCGGTATGCTTGTTCTTTTAGGCAACAACCTGAGCAACTGCATTCATTTCATGCACAGACATCTCTAAGGATCCTCTCATATATGGAAATCACTGAAATCACAAATGAAATGCATCTGTCTCCCTGATGCATTGCAAGAGCCTTTTCACTAGGCACAGCTACTCAGTGCAGCAGGCTCAGAGAAAAAATAAGCAACAACGCACAGAAAAAATGCTCAGTTGTGTTCCTCTGAGGCTCTAGGAAACCATAACTAATTACTGTTATTTAGAGAGGAAATGTAATTAAACCACTTGGTGTGGACAGAGCTGTGATCTGATGGGAGGAGGGCTATGCAGCCACAGCAGAGTGCGGTACGTGAAAAGATGTGTTTGCAGCCCAGCTGTTAGATATTCTCCCTGCCCACTTCTCACCTGTTGGGTGAACACATTCCTGAAACTTGCCCCAAATGTCATCATCACTTTCTGTTAATCCTCTCAAAGGTGTGAGAGGATCTTCTAACGACCAAAGGCATTAAAAATCTCACTCCTATTTTGTGTTCAGTGGACAGCACGACAGAGGGATCCCCCCTTCGGGCCACCAGGAAGCAGGTGAGGGGAGGCAGCACATCCCAGAGAGCCAGCACTGCCTGCTCTGATGCGCTTGCACAGCCCAGCTGACAAGAACCAGACAGCTCACAGTGCCAGACAATACAGGTGCAGCCCACTTGCCTTTTTACTGTACGCACACAGATAGCAATATTAGCTTTACTAGTTTTATTCCTTGTAAAAATTTTTTTTTCCTGCCTGTTTTGGGAGCTGAAAGATTTCAACTGCATTAATGTGCTTCAGTCCTCAGTCCCATCAGAAAATGTTTGTTCCTTGGACAGAATATGAATCATTGTAATGGACTAACTTAGCTTCCCCTTCTACATACTAATGTGAGATGCATAAAGCACCAACAATCTGAAATGAACATTTAATTTACATTTGGACAAAAAGGGAATGACATATACAAAGTATTTGCCTTGCTTAAAGTGCTTCTGCACTTCTGTGAGCTTTGTTGATGTCATTTCATGACATTTCCCTTGCTGCTGAAAAGGCCACCTTGAAAGTAACAACGATGCTGGACTTGGAAGATCTGAACCATAAGACAGTGACAGGAAAAAAAGACGTATTGTGTTTATCTACTCCTTGCACTTCCCATCCTACTTGGCTTTGGAAATCAGGCGTTTAACAGTAGAGGAGGGCAGTTCTGCAGAAGTAAACGTGCATTCAGTTTTATGACTTACTCAGTAAGGCTTAATCTTCCTTAATGTTTGGATTGGTTTTTTTCCTTTTTTTCCTTCTTGACTGACTTGAATATCTAAGAACATTTCCATACTAACATTAATTGTATGGCATTTTCAAAAATGCTCATAAGGGGAACTGGTAAAATAGATGAGTGATGAAACCTGAGAACATTCTCACTGGATAATTTCAGATGAACTATCACCTCTATTTTAGTTGCTGAACATTCTATATTATGTTGCACTACTTAAAAGGTTAAATAATTACTAGATCTAGATGAAAGTGATAAAATGTGATGGCTGATTTTTCCTGAACATTTTCAGTGACCTGTCATTGGCATTAGCGAGAAATTTCAGGAATCAGCTTCTAAACATCTAACATAGAATTTTTTCTATGAAAATTTTCTATTAAAGTATGAGTTGCTTTTTGAAACTGGCTTTCTGGAGCAGCTGTTAATGTTTCTCACACATACTAACTAATTAAGAGACTGTGTCCAGCAGGTCAGGGACAATGGCAGGCAGTTGGAAGGCAGAAAATTCTCTCTGCTCTTCAACACTACTCCTCTGTTACTATTTACCCTCTGCTGTGAAAAACAACTATTTTACACGAGAGCCCGGAGTGGTGAGGCAGGCACAATCACCTTCCAGGCACCCTTCTTGCATCTGCTGCCACCAAATCGTTAATAATACTAACAAAATAGTGATAAGCAAGCACAGAGCCACATCCTCAAGGAAAATTGATTTAAGTGGTTCTTATTTACTCATCTGAGCCCATACCACACTCAAGGGAACACCATGAGTGAGATACATGCCAATCAAGAAGTTAACAAAGTTCAACTGCTTTGCTATATTAACAAATACGCTAAATTTAAATTCTGAAACATTATTTTCAATGAAATAGTCTTTCCTGTATTTAAAGTGTGAAACTTAAAAATTTCAGTAGGAATATTTTTCAAGTTAGGTCTTCTGTATGAAGTAACAATAGAAAACATATGGCATGAAGCCGAGTTTGATGAAATTAGGACTAAATCTGAAAACAAACATACATTCTTCAGACACTGACTCTTATACGCAAATCCAGAGAAAAGAATCTCAGGAACTTTCCCAGCTAACATAGAGCTCAAACTCAGTCATTACATTGACTTTATTAAACTGATATTTCACCCTAATTACGCATGGATAAGATGACTTACAGTGGAGGAATCGTGAGCTCTGTTTCAGCACTATGGAAGCAGAATTCTGTAGAAAACCAGTAGCAGTGGAGGGTGACTGGAAGGGGATCTTTCAAAATGAACGTCATTCTGCATTTATGGTTGGCCATAACATTACTTCCACTGTTGCTGAAGTTGCAGATGTCTTCTTATGAAAAATCCATATTTTAGGTAATATTTGTAATTAAAACAAAAATCTTCTCTGAGACAGAACATTGACTTGCAAGCTATGTTCTGCCTCTATTTCACACCGCTGCAGTATAAAAACAGGTTTAACTCATAAAAAGAAATTGGCTTGGTGAGCAGCTGAGAAATATTCGACAACATTAAGAAAACACATTTGGCCATTTCTTGTGGTAACATAAGACTGAGAGTACCGAAAATTAAGACATTTGAGACATTTTGTAATGAACCTTTTGCTCAAAAGCCAAATCTCAGAACACAACAAAGCCAAAAGCTACCGCCTGCTCACTGGCATTTTAAGAAGCCTTAAATTCTGAATGCACTGACATCCACAACAACCCCTCCAACTCAGAGCTCATCCCCAAGGGACTTTCCCTAACCACCAGCTTTCTGAAAATGGAAAGAGGAAAGACAATAGCACAGAGGAAGTGCCAAAGCCTCCAGTGGTATACAAATCCTCTTGGCTTTCCATCTGATGCAGCTGGAGTAACCAGAAGGAAAGGCTAACGCACATCAGCCCACACAGCAACACTGCCACTACCCACACTTCCCCCTGCTTCCCTATCTCTCCATGTTTTCCAATTCCAGTGAAGAAAGACCAAATCTGGGATGTAGCTCCTGGGTAGGATAAACAGTGGAGGCACTTGTTGCTTTAGTAGTATTTGCCAATTTATCAGTTTCACAAGATGTAACAAGAAGAGCACATAATTAGTCATCAATTTATTAGCAGTGGAAGCGAGCTGCCTCAAGAAAAACCAGGAGAAAGGAAAAAAGTCAGGTCCTATTTACCAACCTTTGGTCTCATATTCCACATAAGACCTAAAAATTCAGGGAATGTGTAACAGTCCAATTATCAACTCCAATGCTGATAAAGCTGTGCCTTTTTACAAGGAAGGAATTCAGGGCCACTGACTTAAAATGACACCCAGGTATCCAAACAAGGAGATTTCTGCCCCAGGGCTCTGTTGCCTTTGAACACACTCTTTTCTCCACAGAAACTTATGTAGGAAGCATGGGGAAGGCAGAGCTGCATAGGTGTATTCACAGTCATGTAACCTTGAGGGGAGCAGCTTCAGAACCTCAGCCAACCTAGGAGAGTATTTCCAAACCAAAGTCAGCCACTCCGCCCTTGTTAAGGGCAGGACTTGACAGAAGAAAGAGGAGGTGCGGGAGGTCTTGACTTCAAGGCCTCTCCATAAGAGGTCTAAGAAGAGAGATTCAGATGAAGGACTGTGCACTCTCCCACAAACCTAAAACTTTCCTGGGCTCTGAGAGGGGAAAAGGTGAGTGTGAAGAAAAAAAAGAAACCAAAGATTCTTTGCTAAATTTCCATTTCTGTGTTTGACATCAAATGTTGTATGAAATGAAAACAGAGCTTATGCAAGCTGGTGGTGAATAAATCTAAGATGCTGTCCTTAGAGCCAAAGAATCCATAGTCACAGAATCACAGAATATCCTGTGTTGGACAGCACCTATAGGGATCACCAGAGTCCAACTCCTGGCCCAGTTTTCCCAGCTGAAAGGGTGCCAGATGCAGGATCTGGCCTTGGGACTGGCCACATGACTAGTCCCTACCCAGATAAGTGGTACTTAGCAGAGCAAGATACCAGTGGCAGAACCTTCTTCCAACAGGCCAGACTGCAAAGCTGATTCACATTTCGACAATAAAATACAGCTTGACTGTTCTGTGACTGCAGTGGGTAACGCAGGTGGCATTTCACCTTCACTGCTGTGGTAACATAATAGAAATTCATTCTGAACAGAACCCTTTCTGTAGGAATACAAAGATATGTTAATTACACAGTGGTACTGCATTTGGATTCTAGCTATCCTAAATGATATTTTTAGGTCTAATTCATGTCCTGTTCATGTAAAATGAGAATACAGTCCTTTGAAGGCACTGTAATTACACCTGGTCAAACTGCTACAACAAGAAAATCAAGCCATTATGAGTACAGGCTGGAGCCTGGGTAGACACTCAGCAAGCACAGACCAGAGCAGATTCACCGCCCTGCTGTATTCACAAAACAGCAGTGATTATATTGTTAAATTCACGTGAAGCTGATTCAGAATCATTTCGTTAGGAGGTCATATGCTACGCTGGTGCCATTGTTAGGGGATAAAACTGCAATTGGAAAATTTATTTTGCTCATTTCAAATCTTTAAGGTAAGAATGGAAGCACAGAATAAACATCAATTTATCATTATGTATGCCATGCATGACATTCCAGAACTACTGTTATGCTAACAAACTTACGGTATATGTATTCCAGGAAAAAAACATTACATGAATTGTAGTATGGCATATTGAAAAATAAAGAGGGTCAGGGATGTTACTGAAAAGTATTAAAGCTTCTTTCCAAGTACAAATCCATGAACATACAGATCTTTCATGTTTTATAGGCTCTAGGTTTAATTCTTCCCTTCCTGAAAATAACTTTACGTGACAGGAATTAGGTAACAGTTGCTTCAGTCTCACATGAAAGAGAAGTCAGAGTTTGGACACTTGAGTGAATGCTACGAGATCCTCTCATCATCTCAAAGAGCTCACCTGAAGCGTCAGGAGAACAAATCATCCCCATTTCACGCTATGTGTGAGCGCAAAGGTTCATTCTTTCTGTGTAAGTCCCTGCGTATCCCAGCCCAAAAAGGACACTTCACAGGCTTCCATCTTACTGAACTGCTTTTAAAGCACTCTCACAACAAAACCTTCACTGATTTTAATGGTCACTCTTGGATGGGGTTTTTAAACAGGAAAAAAGGAATGCTTTTTCTATAGGTTTCCATAAGGAAAGAAAATATCCTTTTCCTCTTGTTCTCTTTAGCTACTCAGAATGAGCTTGGACAGGCCACAGGGATTAAAAATGCACAGAGAGATGCTTTTTAAGCAAAGACAAATAATGAACAAGCAAAAAATAAACTGTCACATTCAAGGCTGAGGTTAATTTAAAAACTCAAACTTCTCTTAAGACTTCAGCTTTTAAAGCCAAAAGGCACAAATTGCATCACTACAAATAGCATTTAATAAAGGAGAGGGAGAAGGAGGGCTGTCGGGGCGTCTCAAGGATCCCTCCTGCTGAAATTCCTGTTTGTTTGGGACACCACCAGTACCTTGTCTGCTCCAGCAAGCCAGGGAAAGTGGCAGGAGACCAGCTTCAAATGAATAGGATTCTGCAGGCCAAGCTTTCTGCATGGAAGAGAGCTCTCCATGGATATTCTGATAAAGGAAGCCTTCAGATCTAAAAATACCCACAGAAGGCACAAACAAACTCAAAAGAGGACAAAACTGATTAGCAGTTTTTGCATTCGATTTTAAACCATGCTTTAAACTGGAAGTGACATTTTGTCAGAAAGCCAGCTTTGCAATTCCTTTTATTTCATTTTTGTGACAAAACCCAGCAGCACGTCTTTTGCAGTTCTCCCTTATTTATTAATTCCATGAATAAAAGATTTTTCTGGTGACTAACTCACCCTGACTTTTTGGCCACCAATCCTGCCCTTTTTATTCCTTTAGGGAATGGATTTCCTTCCAAATTTAAATGGCAGGCCTGAAGAACACTTTAATGATGGCATGCTACACAACTGGTACCATTCTTCCTCGAGGAGCTGATTTACCTGCCTCAAGAAAAAAATCCAGTGCTTCAATTAAGGAATTTAAATTATTCATAATGAGAAAAAAACCCCACATCTTTGTCAAATGTTGTCATCCATTTCCTTAGATGATGCACATAGGCCCAATAAAATAAGACAATTTTTTAAACTAGTTAGCACTGAAGATTTGGAGAATCACTAGTCACAGCAAACCTGGAGCCAGCCCAATAAGAGTATTTACAGAACTTGGACAAAAAGGCACTTGCTTAGCTTGAAACAATAGAAATTCACTTTGTATCACCCTAAGACAGGAAGAGATATCTTTCTATAGATCTCAGCACTCCAAGCTACTTTAATTACATCAAACTTTGTTTTTCATTTTAACAACGTAACTATGCCAAATACCCCACAGCAAAATGAAGAAATCATGTCCCCAGTGAAGTCAATGACAAGCCACACATTCATTTCAAAAGATCCAAGATCTCAGCCCCAGTTTATTTTTCTAAATGGTATAATCAACTTTTCACGTACTATTACCCTGTAACAATGCAGAATTCAATTCAAACACCTGTAGCCAAAAGCAGCCAGTGTTCCGCAGATCAATGCACAACCCTGCAATAGACAATTGTGGAACAACCTGACAATGTGAAAGTTTTTTTCAATCCAGTACTTTCATCAGCATTAAATAAGCTCTAGAATGAGTTATTATCTGTTCTTAGAAGTCACAGGAAGTGGTGCCAGAAAACTCAAGCATAAAACATTTTTTGTGCAATAAAACTGAAGTAAGGCATTTATCACCTCCATTCTCAAGTGAAAGTCAATGCACTCTCAGAGCCTTGTTTGAAAACATCTTCCCTCCATGCTGGGTGAGAGAAAGACCGCAGAGCTCCTGCCTGAGCAAAAGAGAGCAGTCAAACCTGAATCCCAGAGCTGCTGGCATTCCCTATTGAACTCACCGTCAGGAGGCATTTCTGACAGTGAACCTGCATGCAGCTGGTTCAAAATTGCTGTAAGCAGCATCTCAGCTCAGCTTTTTCCTACTCTCCTTTTCAAAGAGTGGGATTAGCTATGAACCAGGTGCACATTGATGGAGTAGGGAAAGAGACCAGAGGGCAAGGAGTGAGAGTTCTGGCACCAAGTTTTCGTCAAAGTATTATGCATCTTCTGTACACTGAGGTTTTAAATGTGTGCAGCACACAAAATAAAACAATGAAAACAAAGTAAACATGCAAAGTCCATAAAGTAACCCTTGTCCTGAAGTAAATGGTACTGCCCATGAAGAAAGAAGTCAAACTCTAAAAAGTGGAAAACACACTGTAACAATGGCCATTGGACTGAAATGGAAACACGTAACTTTGTCACATCCATCCCTACAAGACACGCAAGCAAGTTCACAGCTTCCAATTGAGTCTGTATAGTCAGAAAATGACAGGTTTGTACTTTATTTCTTTCATATTACTGGTTCAGAGAGAGCACTGAAGCAATTTTAAACCTGATTCCGTGCAGTAACAGTATTAGAGGGAAGCTGTGTGTGCATACTGCAGAAACCAAAGCTAAAAAAAGACCTTTCAGACTTCAGCCTTGACATGTTCCATTTACACTTGGCATCACAAAATAATGAATGTGTGTGTTAACAGCAAGAGAAACAAGAGATGTCATTCCCTATAACCTCTGCTGGTGCATGGTGGAAGGCTTAGGTGAGATCCTGGGGAATGCAGCACTTGTTTTAGACAACAGCGACACCAGTCCGGTTTCTTTTCAAAGGCACTCAGATCCTCAGAATGCCTCATGCCTTCAGTATTGTTTCTCCATGAACATATCCCTGTCACACTCAAGATGAGAAGAGCACAGGTGACTCCAAGAACATGGGACACCAAGAAACATGGCCAAGAAAAGAACAAGTTACACTATTTCAGACTTCTTTTCATAGAATCACTTATGTTGGAAAAGACCCTTCAGATCATCGAGTCCAACTGTAATCTACCACTAAACCACATCCCTAAGCACCACATCTCCATGTCTCCTAAATTCCCCCAGAAACGGTGACTCCACTGCTTTCCAGAGCCGCCAATTGCAGTGCTTGACAACCCTTGTGGTGAAGGAATTTTTCCTAATATCCAATCTAAAACTCCACTGGTGCTGTTTTTCTGACTTCATCTTCCTTTACATCTTAAAGCCAGAATCTCATGGTCCCATACATACAGAAAGCAGGAGCAAGAGACTGATTTTCACAAGCAGTGACATTCAGAATTTGATGATTAACATTAATTCGAGGCTCAGCTTTCACTAATCTAGTGTCATCTGTGACTCTTGACAGGAGGTTGCTACAGCTGTTTTGCAGGAAGATCTGGTTCCTTTTGACTTCAGGTGTACTTCTGCACTGCTACAGAATGCAGATCGAACTCTGTCAGCTGTGGAGTGGGTATCTGAACTGCAGGTAGCTAAGTGCAAGATACAGCACCCCGTTTGTCAGATCCTGGTTTCACACGTGCTACTACAGGAACCTTTATAACTAGGATGAAGGCCAAAATCCAGTGAATGTGAGATAAATATTCACTGAGAGCACAACTAATAGAGTTTCATAGGGATTAAGTCAGGAAATTGGAAAACAGAGCATGAGAGAATATATTATTAAATTATGCATTTCTCCCAGTTTATGAATAATATAAACTGAAATTGATAAACAAAACTCTAGGTACCACCAGCATTATGCAAAAAAAATAAACTAATTGTAAACACTGCACAGTCATTTCGTTAATGATGGTAAAGACATCTTCACCTCAATGCTTCAATTTTAATGTACCTATTGCATAATCCATAGGTGGAAAAAAAATTATTAAATTACACGCCACAAACACTCCCAGTAGATGATGTATCATCATAATTTAAAGGATCAGAATTGAAAATTAGCGTTTAGTTTGGTATTATCAGAGCTTTGATGGCTTTGGATGAATAAATGTCAGACATTGCAAGAGCATACACCAGTTACCATTGATATTCTTACTGGGCCCGATCATCAAGTTGCTCCTGTAACAAGGATTAACCTCTGGCTCCATTGAAGTCAATGGCAAAAGGGTTTTTCCTCTTATGCTCCTAAAGGTGCAGTCCAGAAGTGGGTGAAAACACGAAACACCAGATCAATTAATCTTACATCAGGGGTAACTTTTCCTCCAGAGACTAACTGATGCAGTAACAAAATAATGAAAAATTTAGTCCTCTAATGTAATGTGAATTCAAAAAAAGGTTCTAATGATCTCTCTATCACCTGTAATTAAAAATTATTGAATATTTGCAGTCCTCATTCACCTGCACTGAGCCTAACCCTGCAGATATATGGTCAGATGACTTTGAATGGGCCCGCAGGGCACATTCTGAACAGTAAGTGTGAAAGAAATGAGTAAGTGCTAATGGGATTTTCAGAACCATTTTCAAACAGGAGTTACATCCAACAAGATTCTGAAAAAACTCACTTAGCACCTATCTGGAGTGTTAATTTCTTGAATTTATAAAAAGACCCGCATGAACAAATTTTATATGATACCTGTGATGTACTTAGCACATGTATAAATTCCAGTGGAACCTAGAAGATTCAGTCTGTGTATTACTGATTAATTACAAAAGTCAGTGAACTGTGAGCCCAGGCCCAAGCTGGAAAGGTATCACATGAAAAAGGCTTGTGTATTTCTTTGCTCAGCCACGGTATTTTAGGCACAACTAACAGCGGGCAGGGGACAGCAGTGATTAAAGGACTTCCATCCTGCTATGACCAACTGACTTTAGAGATTTAATTTTCACTTTTACAGTATTAAAACATAAGCTTTTGCAGATTTATCAGTGATTCCATAACTGAGCTCCAAGCAGCTGTTTCATAACCACAGATGTGACTGAAAGCAATGACAAAGCCATCACCTGCGTCATTTCTGGCATTCACCACCTCCTCAGTTTGAAAGTTCTTCTGTGAGGCTCAGGCCTCTTCCTAAGCATTTATTTTGCTGCTACTGACAAAGGAAGTATACAATAGTGTTTCAAGGAAAGATTATCAGTTTATAGTTTTAACTGTTTGCCTTTAAAACAAACACTTGGGACCATAAACCTGGTTGGTTTATTAGCAAACTTCTAACTAACAAAAAAATGTAGCCCCTAAATGAGCCCAAGAGAGCATCAGCTTCAGATGAGAGCTCAGAGTTCAACAGGAACTATTCCTGCCTCTCAGTCCCTCTCCCATGTTTTTTATTAGGAACATCGTACAGCTTTGCCTTCAGCCTGGATGCCCATGGTCTCTCTTACTCTTACTTTATTTAGCAACTGAGGTCTGCACTTCAGAAACACTGCACTTGTCTGGATAGGAACTAAAGTGATGTAAGGAAAAAGGGGTCACGATGGGATTATATAAGAAAGGTATATAGTAAAGTAATTCCTAAGTCTTTCCACATCTCTTTTATGCTGCTCTGGCAGCCTCAAGCAGCTCTTGCTCTCTTTAAAGTTACTCAATGCTATTAGGCTGTTGAAAAGGCTCTGGGGAGAAGAGGAATCTGTACCAGACATCATTAATTGAGATCTACCATTTTGCTAGTTCCTCAAAATAAGCATGATAATAACTGTATTCTTCATTACAGCACTTCAGCAGGAAATAAAGCAATAACTGCAGCACACCTAAGGGTAATACACTTGTAACTCCCACTTCCAAAAAAAGGGCAAACATATTGATTTATCTACAAAGGAAAATGAGCTTCAGTTCTGCAAACATTTTCCAAAACCACCTACCCGTCTTGTGAAACAGCGTGACCAGTGGCAGCACAAGCCAGCCCTGAGAATTGGGCAATAGCAGAACGTCAAAGCACTTAGAAACCACAAGTGGCTTTACAGATCTTTGTGATAGAAACGTTTCCAATATCCACACAGGGAAGGAAAGGAAATTAAAATGCAAAAAACAGCTAAGAGAGAAGCTCTGGGGCCAAGACAACATCAGAAGGCTGAGGAAAGCTCTAAGATGCACCAGAGGCAGCAAGAGTTCACTTCTCAGCACTTGGTCCATGTCCTACAAGGTTTACACAGCACAAGTCTCTTTATGGGATCTCAGCACTCATTTGAGCCATCTCCTCCAGGACAGGTTGACAGTGTTCAGAAAAACATGCTGGACCACCATGGTAGCAGGGCCAGGGTGACCTCTGCAACACTCATTTCAGAGGCAGCATGACACTCACATACATGTTTTGTTCAGAAGAGCATCTGCAATAGGCTTTGGCAGCATGCCAGAGCAACAAAAACAACAAAGCTCTCCTTTTTCACTCCTAAGAAAGCAGAGATAAGCACCACAGAAGGGTCTTGCCAGTTTTCTTGGGCACTTGGAGGAATAAAGAAATGGTACATTGCCTCCTGTTGCACAAACACCAGTCAGTTTTTGACAGTGTCAGTGCAGGTTCCAGCTCTCTAGGCAAGAAGAGGCTTTATCATCTGAAGCATGAGAAGGATGTCAGGATTCTGCTCATGACTAATGACTTCATGCTGTAATGCTTCAGGACTACACCTTGAATTAAATAACTTCTGAAAATTAACTGAAGAGTTACCCAAGCATGAAGAGAGTGAAAGGCTTCAGGACTGCATCCTGCACTTATGGAGGGACATCAATATCTGCTTCAACGTCTCCCTTCAGCTTGTAGCCCCTGGTGCTGTGAGGGGTGGACACAGGGGAGGGAGGGGAAGAAAAAGAAATTAAGGGGAAAAAAGGAAAGAGTATCACCTGAAAAGAGAGATAAGTAACTGGGGAAATTACAAAGCTGGCTTGTGCAGCAAAAAGCTCAGTGTATAGAATCGATTGAAGCTTTCAATACAAGGGAACAAGGGTCTCATTTCAGCTGCTGATCAGTTTAGATTCACAGCCGCAATAAAAAAGGCTGTGTTCCATGGCTTCACCTCCTGATTATTAAGAACAATTTCTACTCATGAGTCTTTGTTTCTTTAAGACAGATTCAATACACTTAGTGATTTCTCACCTGATGAGCACTATTCAGACAAAATTCACAATCAGAGCTCATAATAGCTCTGATTATATTAGTAGACTTTTATGTCAACAATCCCCATGGCTCACAAAATCTAATCCATTGAGGAAACTTTTCAAAAGCATACGGACTTGAAAACAAGTCAAACAGAAGAAAACTCCCAACTAAAAAAATAAAAGGAAAGTTTAAGGAAAAATCCATAGTTACAGGTACCCACAGTTTAAAAGCCTAGAAGGAATACAAGCAAGTAGAAAGAACAGCAAGTGCTGGTATTGCCAGAACTTCAGTTAATCTGTAACTGTCCTAACTCACTGAAAAGCCAAGAGTTGCCCACCTCTGATCCCTGGATACCATCAACGGCTGACACTGAAGCATAGCGTTAGCAAAGACTGCCTGGGTCAGGATAGCTGTCTCCCATTTATCTTCTCTGCCATCGTGAACTTGTTTGTGCAGATCCCAAAAGAAAATCTGGTAGAGAAATTGAAGCAGAATTGAAACAGCCAGAGGAATAATTTTCCCCCTTTCTTTTGGACAAAAGTAGGCAGTGAATAACCGCTGAATTTAGCTAATAAAGGGAACAGTTATGTGTGCAGCCTCCTCCTTCATTCAAAAAACCAAGGATAATTTCAGTTGTTCTTAAGCAAGAACACAAAATGTGCAAATGCAAAAATCTGTGTAGTAAGAATCTATGCTGAAAATGTCAAAATGGGCAGTATAGTATTTTCCTCAAACCCCATATGGCCAGCCTATTGTATCAAATCCTCATCTGATTTAAACTGCAGCATTGGTGAAATGGAGATTAAGAGCAGCAGCAATACACATCTTCCCACATGCTCCCTTCCCAACACATATGGCTTGCTCATTTATATGGAGGAAACAGAAAAAAGGCTGCAGACGTGGTTTTGCCAACAGTTAATTATTGAAAGGAGAATTTCTGCTCTCTGGGGTGCAGAAATCACACTTACTCTGGATGCTGGGGCCAACACAGACATTCTCCCCTGAATGAAACAGCCATGCAGGAAGCAAAATTAAGTTCTCCTGTACATGACTTCCTCATGGCAGTAAATGAACACCATCACTGCTTCTGCCAGTCACTGAAGGTAAAAAGCTGGCCACCAGGCCTGATGAAACCTTTAACAGCTCTGTGATCACTGCATGCATGCCTCAGTTGCTTCCTTTTGCTTTGCACTGTTTGTAAGGGGCAGTGATGGACTAAAGCTTTGCCTGAGCTCAGAGCTTAGGGCATGTGTGGTGTGTATTAGACCACTGGAATGTGTGGTGGCCCTTCATGCTTAGGAAAGGCCTTATGGTCTGCCATGACCAGTCAACCCACACTCCTCCCTATTCTCTCCTGGAAAAAGGAACAAAGGACATATGCAAAGCATATGCTGCTTTTGAAGAAGAAAACAAGAGGATAGATTTCAATAGCAGAAATGCTACATTGTGTCTCCTCTCAGGGCATTTGCAAAGATTCCTGAACACTCTGACCAAAGACACACACCCCTTTTAGCCTCAGACAGCCAGTATGTGCTGGCTTATTCATTGGGAAAAATTACCCATCTAGCTGTAGGTTCCCTGTTGTGAACCTTGATTCTCCTTAAGGGTAAGGGAAACTCATTCAGAGTTGATTTAGTTCTATCTGGTGGAGCCCTGAGGGCAGACTGTGGTGATACTGCAGAACACCCAGCAGGACTATCAAAAGAACTGGGCTTGACAGCAGAAGGGGGTAATTCACCTTCCAGCAAAAGTCACAACAGGCCAGATCTGTGGGTCTCATTTAAAGAGACCTTAAGGGCAGAGCTCAGATCAAGAACTTGCAGAAAAAATTTAACATCCCTCCTCATCTTTGCACTCGGACTACATCTAAACATTGCAAGTTCTTCCTGCATAACACCTCTTAAAATATCAGCTTGAAAGATCACGTAGTCCCAATCTTCAACCAAGCTCTCGTTCCACATTCAGCAGCATCCTCTTCCTTGTCTGATACATGCAACACCTTGTCCTCACCTGTCACTGACTCCCACCACACTGTTTTTCTCCTTGTTCCCACTTCTCTAGCACAGACGTATGCTACTTGTTTTCACTGTCAGGGCCTTGGCAAAGCTATCCCTTCCCCTGCCACCAGCTCTCACACAAACACCCCAGGTTGCAACCAGCTCTTCAAACCCGTCAGCAGCCCGGGGGCACAGCAGGGCCAGGAAGAGAACACCCTGCTCAGACCAGCCAAAGCTGGGACACTTCCACAGCCACAGCACTGATGATACCAGCTGCTTCTAATGGCACAAAAGGTCATTTGGTGATGATCTGCAAATAGAGTGAGAAAGTATTGGGTCTGTCTTTGCCCTCACAACTCTCCAGTTGTATTCCACTGTGGCCATCTCTGCCCAAGGCAGGGTTCTTGCAAAGCACGACCACTTGCAAAATCTCTTTTGCCCTGTCTGTACTGTTCTCCCAAGTTTTCATCCAATGCAATCATACATCTGTCTGATATTCCTCCCCGGGTAAGATGTTAATTGCTATGGCATTCTTCCCTAATTGAACTTGTACCTCTGAGTTTGCAGCAATGGACCATAGAGCAAATTCAGCTCTCAATTCACTGTAGCATACAGACCAGTTACATATATGCAGCTGTTAACTAACAGCTCAAGTGAGGCAAATACATTCAGCAATTCTGTATTTTACTTCTGGGGCAAAGAGGATGAGAGGGATGCTAAGGCACCTCCCAGTCTGAAAAATTAATATTTAAAATAACATTCAAAAGTCAGGTGTAAAATTCTGGAAAAAGTCACAGGTAACAGCAAGGCTCAAGTGTTATTGGAGGCAGCAAAGCAGAAAGCTGGACTCCATAATGATCTGCAATGATCAGATGATGCAAATCCCAGCACGTGGCATCAGAGCCAGGCAGCCAGCACAGGGAGTCTGGGCATCACCCTCTGCCTCCCCAGACTCCATCCCCATCTGCTGCGAGCCGGCCGTGGGCAGCAGCCTCTCCCAGGCACAGACCCATGTGAAACAAACACTCACAGATCATGTATTTCCATCATCCACTTCTCCTTTTGTACGCTGTTCAGGTGCCAGGCAGAGAAGCTGGAGATAAGTGTTAACAAGTGAGCTTGGGGCAGATTACCAACTCTGAAGTACTCAAGGATGTGTAGGTTATGTACAATTCCCCATGAAAGCGTACAGGAAAACTGCTGACTTCTAATACAATCACTTGTAAGGATAAAATGAATTAAAAAAATAAAAACAACCATGTAAAACTGCCAAGTCACTGTCTTTGTTAACATTTGCCATAACACAGACGAGCAACTGGTATAAATGGGGGTTTTTTTTAAAAGTTTGGGAGTCTAACATTCCCAGACAGGAAGCTGATCTTGACCTGAGGCAAAAGAATTTTTGCGTAATCATTGACTTGGTGCCAACAATCACACCTGGCAAAAGGCAAAATAAATGAAAAAAAAGTGTTCATTTTCTCACTTGCATCATGGCCTGTGATAGCACCCTAATTTTCAAATTCATCCAAAAGTATCATTTCTGTAACATTCATCTACACAACTATCAAATTTTTGCGTTAAACTCAATGAAGCTTTTGAAAAGACATTTATCATTCCTCATTCAAAAAAGTAATATAATTTCAATTCTATTCTTCCCTTAATCCTAAGGAGACAGTTTGAAAGGCTTACTATCAATAAAAAAATTAATGCAATTGAGTTCTTTTACCTCAAATAATCCATGCAGTCTGATCCCAGTGTATTTACCAACATCTCTATAGCAGTTTAGTATGAGCAGTGATCACAGCCAAGGCCTGAAAGTTGGTTTTCTGGCAAATTTCCACTTCAATGCAGAAAATGTAGAGGGCTCAAATGAAGAACAACTGCTACACTTGGTGTGGATATGCTGTTCATATTCTAATATTTCGATTTTATAGTTTTAATAGGTGTTTCTATAGCTTTAGTAGGTGATAAAATAACTGCATAGCTTTGTAGCAACCTAGACCCACACACTAGTCATAATACTGTCATCTGATATTCATTTCACTTCCTGTAACAAGAGAAAGATTAGACTCCTTCTTTCTTTTAAATTAGGAAAACCAAAACTGCTTAACAACTTACATTAAGTTCTTGGTGTGGAAACTGCTGCAGTAAAACTTAACGGTGGGAAAAGAATTCTATGAGACTCAACAAGAGAGAATGATTTTGTTTGAAGTAGCTGGATAAATTCATCTTTATATTTCATAGCAAGATAATGAATGAGGAACAAAGCACATTTGTCTGTGTTTCCCAGCATGGCGAATGTCTCGGCGAGCAGTTGTATTACTGACAGCACTAGAAAATTACAAATTTCAAAATGAAATGTGTCTTACTATCACATAACAGAGTGGATACCACAGCAGTGAAGACATTATCTCAACTGTACTGAAATCACAGATTTTACTGATATCCTATTCATTCTCTGCCATGAGCTGAAGGCACAACGAAGTTTCTGACAACCAAACAGCAATTCCATCTTGTCTCACTATTCAACGATTGCAAACTAGGAGTTTAGGGGCACTTGTATTGCTTTTCCACTGAGCTGAGAAGAGTCTAAAAGGGAACGTGTCATGGTGTTTCACAAGAAGAGCAGGAACCTCTGATCTGACTCCCAGGAGAGAGCTGTCAGCTGTGGTGGTGAAGGGCAATGAAGATAAGCATTTCTGTGGCATAAAGTTCGCGGAGCTGTTAGTGCAGAAAGCTCCAGTGACAGAAAAATGCAAAGTTGCTTTGGACCTAGCAGTTATGCCTGAGAGTGGTACAACAGCCTAATTGACTGTATTTAAAATGTAGCCAGTCTAGGGGTTTGAAAAGTCAAGTCAAATCTCACAGGACCCAGAAGGAAGGACTGTGCCAGCATTCACTGAATAGCCTTCATATTTTCCAGCAGGTTAACAGGCAGCCACACCAGTGGTGCTCATGCCTCTTCCACAGCTTGTGTTTCCAGGGCAAGGGCAGATTTCATCCCCCCTTACAAGGCAGTCACTTGCAGTCTCTGCAATGCTACCTGTGCACATGTTTCTCCTCCATCCCAAGAGCAGAAAGGGCACTCATTTATCTGGGGACAGATGGGAGCAGCTGTGGGTATCGGTGCCCTTAGAGAGCTGATAGAGCTCTGCTGTGACTCCACATCGCATGAGATGCTGTGTGTAGACAGCTGGAGTTTCTGTACGTGGAGTTTCTACATGCAAAAGCAGTTGCATTAACCTTCCCTTTTTATCACTTGATTGAATTCAGCGACTCACAGACAAAACAGAAGAATTCACACATGCCCTTTTGCTCAGAGGCTGTCTTCTCTGAGCCACAGTGCACACAGGGTAATGTCTGTGGGGTAACCAGAGTGAAGACTGAGTGTAAAACAGCTGTCTTTGGTGAAGCTGTGTAACAACTTCGCACGCTCACCACAGCCAACACACCTGGCACAGTTAAAGTAGAACAGCAGTTGAGATGAAGGAAAAAATGTAAGTAGAGGGGTGGTAGATTCTCTTGTTGGAATACTCTTAATTTAGCTCTTTCCAGACTCTTCCAGTGTTATTTTGGGCTAGAGAAAAGGAAGTTTCATGTGCCCAAGCCTTTCTGTTTGCTAGCACTATGCTCTGGCCCGTGCTTGCACATTTCTTAGGTACTCTCATGCCCCAGAACAGTGCAGCAAAACACAGGACACTTGCAGTGCAGATATATCTGGCTGTCACACAATCCCATTTGTTCTCAACGCTGCAAGAAAACTTGTGCCACACTGGAGTTCCACACTAACATTAGACTGAGGTTTGCTTTGCTACAGACAATTGGTTTCACCACATGTTGCTCCTGTGGGCTTGTTCAATGTTAGCAATGCCTCCGGCAAATAAAGCAGCAAAACCATGCATCACTGCACTGGGAGACAGGCTCAGGACCCTTGCAGAATTCCCATAACTTTTCCCTGCTGCACTGCCAGCACCACAAGGCAGATAAAGGTCTGGGTCAGTGTTTCATTCCTGCTAAAAAGCACAGGATGACAGTGTTTAGGCATTTACAAATGGATTACAAACCTAAAGTAAAATGCTGCTGCTCACTTCTGTGACTCCAGACAGCTCCGGCAGACACCTGTTAAAGCTCTCAGTAATTGCTCTGTGCTGCAATAAACAGCCACAAGGAACATAAATCTTACAGGAACATCATCAGGATCAACTGCCACCAAAAGAGTATGTGCAAAAATCAAAATATTAGAAAGCTGTACAACAAACCCAAACCGCATAGCACATCATTTTACATGACTATTAATGAGACTTGGTATCAACACTGTGATTAAAGAGAAGACTTTTTTCAAGGCTTCTAGCATTTTGACATACAACTATTCATAAATTTCTGCAGGATTCCACTGTACGTTATGCAATCTGCTGCAGAAAACGTTATTTTTGTACTATCTGGCTTTTAGAATTGCCAAAACCTGTGTTCTGTTCCACTACTCCACTTAAAGATCGAAACAAAGGTAACATTTACAGAAATAATAGAAGGATTGGTTTGTTGTCTGGTTTTCCGTAAGTTACAGATCATTTTTGTTGTCTCAATCTTCTACCAAAATATAAAGAAACAAATTGTAATGAAGAATTAATTCAGGAAGAAAGTAAAACAACAAACCAACCTCCCACACCCTCTAATCTACCCGTCTGGCTTTGTAACATGCTCAGTTGCATTATGTAGGAAACCATTCCGAATGAGTTTATTGATTTATTCTGGTCTTCAAAGAGAATTATAGTTCTAAAGAAATCCATGGATAAACAGGCTTCTCTTTAATTTCTCAAACCAACCAATCTGCCCAAGCACAAGAGAAATATGCAGGACATAAAAGAGTCCAACATTTTCAGGTGAAAATCAGGCCTTTTAGTGTTAGAGATACTTGTGTCTTTCACAGTACAGCTGCTTTCAGACATTGTTCTTTTCTGGTTATTCATGAAGTTATTAAAGCTGCCCCTTGCAGTCAGTGCAAAGATGTCTAAAACAGGAGGATAGAACAAATACTGTGAAATACTGGTGTCCAGTTACTACTGCCTAGGCAAATCAAGGAGTAAAGGGTGTTTGTCTACCCCCCACAGCTAAAATTTACATACAACATTTTGGAAGCAGTTTTAAAATCTCACTATCCCCACTTTAAAAGCTTTAGTAAAAAGGATTTTTCTCATAGCACATCTAATTGAAACAGGAATATTCCCATCGTGAAATGTGGCAGGAGTGTAGCATGAACTGGCAATAGCTTAGATTTGAGTCACCTCTTGGAGATGTCATTTCATTGATTTCAACTAAATTACTTCTGATTTGTGCTATTGTAAGAAAGAAAAAAGAGAAAAAGGAAGAGTTTTCATCTTGATTTTGCACCAAAGAACTCAATAGCATTTACGCCGTTGACTGCAGTGAGTGCCAGACTCAACTCAGCACCTGAAGAAGGTCATTTGTAGATGGTGCAGTAAATTCTATTGCACCTCCCTGGGAGCAAAGACCCAGATAGCCAGTTTCTGCTACATTTTTTTTGCTGTCCACTACTAGGTCTGAAAACATTAATAATGAAGGGTGAGTATTAAAAAAGAAAAAAGTTATTTTGGAAATGTCTCTCCCACTGAGCACAAGCAGAGTGGAAGTGCTGATGGGGCTCCTTTACCAGGCACCAAGGCCTGCGTGGGACTTGATCCTGAAAACACCACATGGCAATTTTGCTTTTATCGCCTACTAGGAGAGGAATTTCATAAGTGAGAGTGACTTGACTAAGTCGCAGTGATAAATCCTAGAATCCATGTGGTGAAAAGAGTGAAAAGCAGAGACTTTAGGTCATAGTGCCAGAAACAGTTACTAGGCTGTTGCAGTTCCCAGTTACAGTTCCCAGACGTGGCTGTGGCTGGAACAAGAGCTTACTCTTCATTTGCCTGCTCACTGTGAAACTGTTAAATCTTGAACTATTTAGCATGTGTGGATATCGGGGTTTTTTTCCCAGATAAACAGAGGAAAAAGCAGTATTTAAATAATCATAAAACAAATTGAATTATTCAGCCCAGTGTGTTTTCTGGATTCTTAACAATTTGCTACGGCTAATGGTCCTTGCTTTCAACTCACACCATTAATTTTGAAAGTCATCATTAATCTCCAAGAAAAGCATTGAGCTTTGATTATTACTGCTTAATTACATGGAAAAATAGACAGACTGTCAATATTAATTTGCTTTACAACAGGCCAACTAAGTTATCCTCAATTCTCAGTGCATTCTACAGCTGTCATTTTATGCCAGGTAATGATCAATAAAATTATTAATTTAAACAAAGCTTTTTACCAGGGAGATAGAAAATCCTTATTTGAGCTCATGAACACTCATATCTTACTACCCAACTCCTATTGTATTTTGTTTACCATATGTGAGCCCCCAAGGTAAAGCCATTGCAAGCTTTACCTTGACATTTCTATGTAAATTGCTTGAAGTTATGCATGGAAATCTCATAAGACAGGTTCTGTCTTTCAGGGAAACGAGAGAATGTTCTAAAGACTCAAAGGACAAAAATAAGATCAAGGTCATGAAAGTAAAGGTGGACTTAAATATTTAAATCAGAGAAGTCTAATTTCTCAGACAAACAGGAAAGCCTTTACATCCTTTTGCACTTGTTTGGAAGTCTCAGCTACCCCCTTAGACTTCAGTTTCCACAAGCCTTCAGGGTAAAGCTTGGTGAAAGTGTCCTGTTTTTTTAATCAGAAAAAAAACCTTTTCATTCCATTCCACAGCTAGTCACTGAACCACTAAGGGGCAAAAAATTTCTGAATGACGAGTATAAAAGGCAGTTTTTGCACATACTTGTCAACCAAAGCACGGTAGATTTTGTGTGTCATGCCTGCAATAAGGTCTTCTTTTGCTCCTTCATCGTTTTGAATAGAGAAGATGTGAGGCTTGAAATACTCAAAATCTCTATATTTGAAGAACTGTCCTGCCTAAGCACATGAAGTGCAAAAGGAAGGGGCAAACAGAACATACTCAACTGCATTGAGTTGGATTTCTTCTACAGTATCAGCGGCAAGGCTCCCATTAAAGATAGGCACTGGCACTCATACAGTGAAGGGAGGGCAGGAGGGCATTAAATTACAGTCCTCACAAGAGTCAGAATTTGTTTTTATACAATTTGTATTTCTCAAGCATTTGTGTTGTACATATAATCTGAATGACAGAAAGGTGTACTGAAAATGACTTCTGGAGACTCCATCATTGATTCAGTATCAGATAAGTAGACATCGCCAGATGCTCATCTGCCATGCCCCTAAAACCCCTCAGGGTTCTTGTAACTTCCCCGGAAAACCACACACCATTTTAAATCTACCACTGAAATGAGGGCATTTTGCTATTTCCTAACTGAAACAAACTGAGCAGCACCACAAGTCCAATGCCATGCTCCTCAGCCTAGCAGTAACAGAGCAATTACGATTCTGTCTCCAACAACCACTTAAGTATCCATAAGCTGCCCCCTCAATCCCCTTCATCCCCTTCTCTTTAGCAGAAACCAACCCCATTCCTTTACCCTTCATAGGTCATGTTCTCAAAAATTCTTACTACTTCCCAGCTGTCGTTGCATTTGAACCATCTCTAAATATGTCAAGATCGATCTGTCAGCCTTAGTGAAGGCTGTGAGACTGTCCTGGTGAGACACCACGAACATGCTGACCAACAGATTGCTGCTTTGGCCATCCATCTTCCAGGAGAAGCAACTGAACAACATTCTCCTCAAAGCCAGGCAGTGTTTATACCTGAGTGGCTGACACAACAACTCACTTTAACATATAATAATGTTATTAATTTATTATATGTTAATTCCTGCTTAGAAAATCAGATTGGATGAGGAATGCTACTGATGAAAGCTCTGCAGCGGAAGATGACAGACTAAGATTGCAGATGATTCTCTTTTTAATGAAAACATTTCTCTTATTTCTTTGAGGTTTCTTTCTTCAAATGGGGAGAAATTGCTCTTTCCTGCGATAGCTTTTTGTTCTCCTATGAAGTGCGCTTTCCTCCCTCTCATTATTGAAAAGCACGTTCACTTGTACTTCCACTTTAACTTCCTTCAGAGGATAAAAGACAACAACAGCAACCAGAGAGCAAATACTACATCAAACCAGAAGGCAGTGGATTTAATTCAGCTCAGGAACATAGGAGATTTGAAGTGAACAATTTTTGTGACACAGGGAGTAATGAAAAGTCGACAACATGAAATGGAATTCTTTTACCATTACAAGCAAGTGACAAGTTTTTGGGTCACATCCTATGATTTAGATTGACTTTTAGAGGCAGAACCCCAAATCTTTGTCACTGAGAAAGAAAGGGTATACTTCACCTTCAACAAAGTTCCCTAGCAGAAAAACCAACATGATAGTTAAGCATTCTTTGGCAAGATCTTTAAACCCAATCCCACCCACTGTTTTTCACTGTATAACTTCTAAATTGCTAATGTATTACAGTAAAAGTCAAGATCTAAGTGTTTTCACAGCATCACATTTTACTATATATTACACATGGCAAGTGAGCCATTTCTTAAGTTATAGCATATAAAGCAAAGAGCCCCAAGGGAAAGCCAAAAGCATACTGAGATCATATTGATGTATCAGTATTTTATGAGGAAAAGTGAGAAAAAAAGAGAGATTTCCCTCTCTTCTTTAAGCTTACTCATTTATCATACCAAAATAACAACCACCAAATTCACTTTTATTCTAAGGACAAAAAATTAGGTTACATTCACACATCAGACTGTCAGTGGACTAGTATTTTGTAATTCTCCCCTGTATCTCCAGTGCTGGATTATTTTTTTTTTTGTCTTTCTCTATCACTATCTTGCACCTCCCAATTCTCCAAGCCTTAACACTCCTCTAAAGAAGCTATTTACCAGTTCTCAGAGCCACAGAATTCTTCTGCCTGTTTCAATGGCAGAATTTGTCTCTCAGATGATTCTAACATAACCCGTTCTTTCTCCTGATTAAAATCCTTGACCTCTGATAACTATGTTTCGGCCAGTCAAACAGTAGCTAGAGATTGTAAATACAATTTAAAAGACAAAGAAGAGAGTCAGCAGAGGAAGATGACCCAGCTTTGAACTCACCTCTGTTACAAGATCTTGATGATGCATGTAAGCACTGTCAGGGGCACAAGTCCCTTTGCTGAATCACTGCTATCCAGTGCTCCATTCCTGTTTGCTCCATCAGCCTGCTACACCCTCTGTTAGCCCCCAGCCGGCAGAGGGAACACTGCTCCCAGTCCAAGGCCCAGCAGAGGTGCCAGGCTGCAGAAACAGAGCTGGCAAGCTGGGCAGGGGGAGGCACATCACAATTAAAAGCCCTAACAAAGTATATTCTTGCATTTACAAGCAACTACTTTCAAGTCTTCTCTGCACATCTTAAAAGCCACAGCAGATTTGCACACTGCTGTCAGCCCATGTGTTCCTGTTCCAGTTCTATTTCACTGCAGCATTTTTTCATGCTGCCACGAAGAGCATGCTGCAGCTATCTTTCTGTTAGTCAGTCTCGTGCACAAGGGCAGAGCTAGCTCTTCCATTAGGTCAACAAGGCATTACCATACCCAGCTTCCTCAAGGCTCTGTCCCTTCACAGGTCTCTAATTGTGCACAAATCCCAATGTAATTCTCCTTTACTCTATGCTCCAACAATAGTAATAAATGATTCTCCTTCTTAACCAGCAGCTGCCTGGAAAGGACTAAATAAACTCTTCACATTTTTTTAAACTGAAATAAATCAGCTAAGTGGTAAAAACAACAAGCACTGCCCAGGGCTAAAAGGAAGCTGAAAGACCTCAAGTGGAGAAGTAACACATACATTTGCAGAGGCAGGGGGGACACCCAACTAAAAGAAACCCCTTGTTTCACTGGCCAATCCTCCTCACAACTGCTTCACTTCCTGAAGACCACTGGAAAAAACTGGAAGAAAAAGAAAACAGAGCCTGATTTTTCATACAATTTTTTCTGCCATTTACTTCCTGAGATTGGTCACTTCTTCTGGATCTTTTCAGGGTTGCTATATAAAGTACAACAAGAACCTTCATTTATTCAAGTGATATAAAACAGCCAAATAGTCAGACATGTTAGACCTTCTTCAGACTCCAAACCCAGGAAGCAGTAAAACTAGGGAGGCAAAAATCAAACTTTTTTTTCCACAAGAGTGGCTCATTTTACTACCCTGGACATCTTCAGGGAAGATCTGTTCATCTGGATCCTTTTCAGATTACAGGAAATACAGCAGAAAGTAAGAGCCCAGAGTGAAAGCATTTGTGAGAGTAGTTTGCAGAAAAAACCAGCTTTTTTGACACTATGCCCTAAGCTTGGCTGAAGAGCAGCAGGACCTCACAAGCTCCGGAGAGGTCAGCCTGGCCTTGCACATGGTGCTCATGATGCTCTCTCTGCACAACCCACACCACCACGGCTGCAAAGTCAGCCCACCCTGGCACAGTCCGGGCAACACCACCCTCACCTGCCTGGGCCTTCCTTTATTCTCCCTGTCTGGTGCATCACAACTCCTTCAGACAGAGCTAAATGTCACCCACCACAAAGATGCTCTAAGTTATAGAATTCTTTGGCTCTCCCTTCCAGTGAAAAATCTGTGGTGAAAATGAAAGAAAGAAAATATAGCACTTACAACACTGCTTTTTGACATTTCGGGTGAATTCTTTTCATGGTGCCGCTTACAAAATAGATCATAAGTATATGCTTGATTTTGATCCTAACAACATAAACCCCATTATGCTAAATCATTTCTCCATGGAAGATTTCAATATATATGAAACTGTCAAAAATTGCCATTATACACATAAATGGCATTATGTTATTTACAAAAAATAGAGTAAAAAAAATAGTAATAGAAAACCTACAGAGAAGCGGGAAAGATAAATTAACATCTACTACAAGGCTGTGAAATTCCTAAATGGCAAAGGGTCAGGAAGAAATCTTCAGGTTGCATTGTGAGCATTTCTATTATCTTTGTGACTGAGTAGAGCACAGGGACTGCTATCAATAAATGTCCATATATATTTTATTGGTTGGCTCACTACCAGTCTATTTCAATTTTCACTGACTTGTTGAAGAACAAAAGAAAATAAAAGGGAACAGCAAAAGACAAACAAAAAAAAAAAAAAAACCAAATCAAAACCAACAACCTGCCCAAAACAGCAGGCATATCAACTACATAGGATGAGTCTACTAAACACACTGCTCTATACTTTACCTTCAAAAACCCCAGAATTTAAACCTTCTGAATTGTACATGCACAGAAGTACCACTACATTCTTTCATGAGCTAATAAAGAAACCTCAAAGAAACATAAACCATATGCTAAGTTAAGCACATGCTGGGACATGAGACTTTGTGTTTGTTCTTAGAACTGCTTTAAAATATTCATGTCATATAATCATAAAACATCTTGAATTTTAAAGAAGTTGAAAGGAAAAACAACTGATCCCAAAGAGTAAGTTCCCCATTTCCAAGTACAAGCCTGGATCCACGGTGGTCTGTATTCTTCTGCTAGGTCCAGTGGTCTTGTGCTGATACATGTGCACTGACTGCAATAGTTACACTGAACAAGCACCAACAGAACATAACTCACAGTGGGTTCTGATCTCTTGGCTCCTTTTTCTCCACCTTAATTAAGCTTTCCTAAAACAATTTATTTTTTACAGGGGTCAAAACAAGCCTTTGAACTTCTGACTCAAAACATTTCCAAATTTCACAAGCCTTCCAGAACCCCTTACAAAAAGCAACACAAGGATCACGTGCACTTATGGGTCTCTTTTACACTGATAATAATCAGCATTATAGAACACTGTTGTTGTAATCTCTGATACAAATGGAGCACACACAGGCAAATGCTCTGAAGTCCATTCCGCATATCCCAAAGTAATTCCTTCATCTACACCTTGAAATCTTTTATTGCTTCACTTCCTGAGGACATTTCACAAACTTCATGGCCTCTTAATAACACAGATATTTGTCTTATGTTACCAACTTTTCTTCTTGCTCATTTTCTACTAAACAGAACTGAAAGCAGGAGGATCAGACCATCTCCATAGTCAACAGTGGACTGACTCTAAACCAGTAAAAATAGTCAATTTACTTCTGTATCTATTTTGAGTCTCCTCCATCCAAGATGTTTTTCACCTAGTTTTCAACAGTAACCATTTAGGACAGTATATTCTTACGTCTGCCCAGCCTCTGATTTTGGTTGCCCACTAATACCTATACAGCAGTCAATAAATAAATCCCTATGGAAAAAGCCACAGGGATTAAAAGGAAGTGCTGTATTTTGCACATTTGTGCACTATTCTAAAACAGTGCATTAACTCGCATTCTTTACCAATTCCACCATACAAATTATGAATTTTATTATTATTTTGTGGCAAACATTTGCCTTCTGTGCCATTCTTTAGAGTAAGAGCCATTTCTATACCACTTACCCTTGCCAAGTGCAACTCTTCCATAGTCTGACCCAGCAGAGCTCCACAAAGCAGCAGTTCATTGCAGGGTCTCGTTAGAGCTGAGGAACATGCAGACCTGGGCATGAAAGTGGTTTAGTTAGACTTCTTCCAGCTGTGTGACAGAAGAGGCACAGAGTCTCCAACACAACAGTCAAGATTTCTGCCAAGATGGCAACTTATGACTCAACTACAACAGCCATTATTTGTAGCCTTTGGCTAATTTTTCCACACCTCATTCTGCATAACGGGAAGACCAGCTCCTCTCTCCCTGTTTGCAACACCCCTCTTTGCACTGCGCCACTGTGTGGTGAAAAAGGAATCACGACAGAAAGACACACCTCCTCGAGGGAATGCTGCACAGCTTCTGGCCAGCTTCCACTCCTCAGGCCTCCCTGTTATCTTGGGGTATGTATGCAGCAGTGGCGAGTCAACAGGGCTGTGAGTGAGCTGGCCTGGCCAGCACAAGCCAAGGCAGGTAATCACTGGGACACAACTGTACCTGCAGTGCTGTCAAAAACTGCACAGCTGGATTATACTAAAATGCATTAAAAAATTCAGTGGATGCAAGCAGGTTTGAGTTAACGTGCACACTAACAATTCCCCTGGTGCTCCTCTCTGCCTGGAAAGTCAGTGTAACAACACACAGGGGAAAACATTACTTTTTCTTTAGAAAAGAAAACCATAATCTTTTTTGTTTTTAATCCAGTGAAACACATACATAAAAATAGAATCCCATGAGACAGGGCGAAGTCTACATTATAATAGCTAAAATAAAAAATAATTTAAGAAAAATACACAAAAAGAAAGATGGGCTTGATACTGCAAAATTACAAGCATTCCATCCTTGCACTAACAAAGCATTTCTGCCATTTCTTGGTTTTTAAATTCAGGAGTATTCCTCACAGATCCCAGCAGAACCAGGTGAATGCTTAGAGGTATGTATGTGCTTAAGTGCTGTGCTAGGTAGAAATTATAGCAGTTTGAGCTCTGCAGAATAAAGGATTATGCTTAAATCTTCTGTGTCTGATTTTATGCCAAAGTGCAAATGTTTACATTAAAGTCTTACTCATCTCTCATTCATTTCTAATCAATCCAAAATGCATGTAGTTTCATTTAAGACTAAATATATGCTTTTACGTATCACAACTAGAGACTTCATGATAGAGGAGAAAGAGGCTTTTATAGGGCCTGGAAGTGCACATATCCTGACCTGATTTCTAGTATTATAAGCTGAAAATTTTTTGCCACTAATAAAATTAGTGCACAATCCCTCTATGATTTACTTTTCTAGCAGAAGACTTTTGTAAGGAAGGAGTAAAACTGACACAATTTCTAAACATGAGATAGGATCAACTCACATGCTAATTCCTTTTCCCACTTTCACTTTGTTTTGTGCTATACTGATACTGAGGCTGTAGTGTGGCCATGAAACATTTCCATAGAAGTCATCCATGTAAAAAGAAATGGAAATAGATGCTTTCCTCTGCACAGGCAGGATGGATCAGATGGTTATTTGATAGCTACACAGCCAAAGCACACTTTCATCTCAGAAGAAAGTATTCCATAGGCAGCAGAACGACCGACAGCAGCGCTCTAGCTACTTACCAGTACACAGAGACAAACAGGCAAATGCAAGCAAGGAAAAAGCCACAACTGATAAACAAATCACAGTCAATAAATCACATGAACAAAAACAGGGAACGGAAGCAGCGAAGCCATTACTGCCCTGACACTGCCCTTGTATTGTCTGTACATACGCACGTTTCACACGTGGTTTTCTTCTGAAGCCTGAAGTCTCCACTCATTGCTGCGGTAGTGAGATTTAGAAAGAATTCATCTTATTTTACCTTAACATCAAATAAACATGCAGGCAGGAGAAAAGCAAGCTTATGACCATGCTATCAGCCTCCAACACAAATTCCTTTGTGTTGCAGAATGCAGGAAGGGGGGCTTTAGGAGTTGTTTGGGGCGGTTTGGACTTACAACAAACAACTAGTTAACTCGTTTCATAGAAGAGACTCTCAATTTTTCAATACCTGTACAGATGTACTTACAAGACTAAAAAAGCCCAAGAAAGTAAAATGCAAATTCAGGTCAGTTTGAGCCTTCAGGTGCTTAATGGATAAAAAAAATATTTACATAGAAAAACAAATTCGCTCTACATTCTCATTTTTCAGCATCATGAGGAATGAACCAGCAATGCAGTCAAACGGTGTCCATTTTGTTAAAAATGCAAACTTGTCACATTTTTGCCTGGGGGTAGGGGAAATGAATTTACTGAAAATAGGTCAAGCTGGTGCCAAAATCTGCTTTTAAGCATGAGGTTTGAATAAAAATTCGTGCAAAAGGCCCAGATGTGTGAAGTTGGTCAAAACATCATGCAAATTTCTATAAACGACGTGTACACTTAAAAAGGATGCCAACATTAACCTGCATAGATATCTAAAAACACTGAAAGGGCTGAAAATGTTTAAAGCCTCTTTTACTTACAATATTCCACAATATTTGAATTCTCCAGCAAAACAGCTGTTCAAAATGTCTCTGTAGCCTATTTTCCACGAGCAGTTTCTGCAGAGCCAAAGATGCTTTGTTCTTTGATGGGATTACAAGTTTGGCTGATAAAGACAAGAGCAGAAATGCTCAGACTTTTGTAAGGTTTCTAAGGCTCTAAAGTATGGATTTAATTTAATGGATTAAAAACTGACTATATTACCTAAGTGCTGAAAATAAGAAGAAAAGAAATACTAAAAACAGTTGGTACAGATCATCATGACACAACAGGAGCCAGTTCCATTGATGATGCAGTACTTACAGTTTGGAGGTAAATATTATCTCCCCGGAAATACAACTAAAAGCAAACACAACAAGAACCAGAAACAACAAAGAGAAGAGGGTATTCAAGCAGCATGGACCCAGATGCTTGTTAAACTGAGCCTACAGAAATAACCCCAAAAGTTGTAATGCACCCCAATGCAAAGTTATAAAGCTATGAATAAAGATTGTCATCCACACCTACAGAATGGGGGCCCCCGCCTTGCACAGCAGCAACGCTAAAATCAGCACCAGGTTCCAGTGTAATCCTTGGTTGCGCGACAGAGAAGCAACAGGAGATCAAGAAGTGGTTCTGCTCCCCTCTGAAGCACTGCTGAGACCTATAATAAAACATTACATAGGACTTCTGATGTTTTAAGGACACTGAACAATTGAGAAGGATGCACAGAATAGGTTTTTCTGAACCAAATCAAGAGATAAAGAATAGAAACTAAAAAAGCTGTCTTGATTACACTTTTTTTTTAAGGATAAAATACTTGTAATCATGGCTCTTAAATCCTGCAGAGTAAGCCTAACAAGACCCAATGACAAAAAAAAAAGCCCCAAAGTGAGGCAAATTGAAATTTGATCAAGCTTTTAATACTAAGAATGATAAACTGCTGAAATAAGAAAAGACACGGCATGTTCCCTGTTCCTAATATCTTAAAATGATTGGATGGCTTTCTGTTAATGATGAAGGATTACTAGGTGAAACCATGTCCTGTATTCCCAGGAGGCTGGAAAACTGATCTATGGACCCTGACATGAAAGGCAATTTCAGCAGCTGACAGCCAGCAACATGAACTTCCTTGTTTATGTCATCTCTACAACTGATCTTGGGGGAAGTTAGAAAAACTGCCACTCAAAATTGGGGTTTGAACTAAGTAAAAATCTTGTAAAAATCTTCTCTCTCTCCTTAACTCCACTGTCACAGTTTCTCAATGCTCTCCAAACCACCAATCCACAGCTGGATCAGAATAGTCATCTGCTCTTCTGAGACAGTAGGTTCACATTACGCTTCTTCAAACTGAGCATCACAGATGAAGTCTAAAATTGAAAATTCAAACTGAAAATTCAAAATGTGTATAACAGGTGAAGTCTATGAGAAAAACAATAACCATATTATTTATTACAATATACTTAGACTTATATTGCAAAGGGGTCTCCCTACACTCCATTTTCTTTAACTGTAAGCAAATGTCCAGTTTTGAATATTCTTATTCTGAACACTCCCTTTTCTGATAGCCAAGACCAAAGCTGTCTCAATCCAGTCAATCATCACAGAATTCTTATTTTTCTGCCTTGGTTTTTCCCCACAAATGCACATCAATAAGCCAGAACTAATACTGGTAAGAACCTGGATAACAGAACTTGAGACTGTATTGTAGGGAAAGAAATGCTTCTTTTCAACACAGCAACAACCACTGTATAAAAAAAAAGTTCAATTGTATGATTGTGGCTATCATGATTTTAAAGGATTTCTTTTTCCTCCTGGAGGCATCCACAAAGTTAGGTAAATCCAGAGAGAAAATTTACTTTGACACAAAGAAACAATCTGACTAAGGAGTTCTTCTGAAAATCTCACCCAACTTCAGATGAAACTCCCCAGGTATCAGAACAAGACCATGTGTCTCAGAGTCACCATGAGTTTATTTCCTGCCTGGTTTTCAGCTCAGTTATTTACTGATATTCTGCATGCAGTGATTGCATTTCAGACTTCTCCAAGGGAGATGGAAGAAGCAGGTGCCACGCAGAGCAAGTGAAAGTTCACTGCCAGCAGAGAACATTAAAGTATTCCCCAGGGAGCAGCAGGGCACCATCTTCCCCCATCCCACTGGGAGTCTTGCCATCTCCTTCTCTTGGAAAATGGTAGTGAGGCAGCACTTGCACTGCAAGAGCTCTCAGATTTCACAGATGTTTACAAACGAAACTTTATTCCAGGCAAGGAAAAGAACGTTACACTGTCCAAACAGATGGGTTATTCCCTCATGTTGCTCAGAGGAGTAAGTGTATCTTCAGACCACAGCCTGTAAGAGCAGTACTTTCAATACCTGTGAGGCAGAATAAGCCAGCAGCCAGGCACTATTATGTCTTGCACCTTTTTGGGGAAAACCTTCAAGGGCAGTCCCACATACAAGCAAATCCAGACTAGGCCTGTCACAAGGGGACAAACCCTGTAAGAAATCAATTATAAATATGGTGCCAAGCAAAGAAGTGAAGGCACTGTGGTTGACATGGTGCTTGGCTTTTTGGGAATATTCAAGAGATTCACATTCACCTCCCACACACCACAAGAGTTTGACTCTCCCATGACAATGCTACTCCCAGCACAATTCCTCACCTGACGTTTTCTTCACTCATTTCTTTTCTGCTCATTGTGTCTCTTCTTATGCTGTTATCCATTCCCATCTTCTTCCTGACTTCCAACAGGCTTCTGGACTTGTGCCTTTCCTCTTTCTGCAGTCTTACTTACTGAAGTATCATACTTTATTCTCTCTGCTCTTCTCAGTGATTTCTTCCTCCTTGAACATTCAAAGGGTTTTCACACTGCTGGATCAGAGTTCTTAAAAAGATAAAAAAAATAAGGATGCACAGTTATTTGTTCACAACTTTGCGTATGTGTGATTAAAATTCAGATTCAAACATGGACAAATGATCTCCATTCAACAAAGTGCCTCTTTATCTTCATAGATCAAGAATCACATGATCTATTTGTAAAAAGCAGTATTTCCAAACCATAGTTCAGTGTTTTTCCTAAAGTTCTGTTTAATTTGGTATATTTTATTCTCAGTGGCTTTACTTTCCATTCCTTTGTAAATGATGCCATTATTTTACTATTACGAGGTGATCCTCTCTCCTTTCTCACTCTGGGAATCCTCTTGATTGTAGTCTAACTTGTGAAATTAGGCCTGAGCCTGTTAGAAAAACAGAATAAGGTTTTAGAGTACTTATTTCCTTAGGTGACTACTATTTGTGGTGGAACAACTTAATGTTGAGCTTTTGGTAGAGACAGACCTCAAGGTACAAGAAAGAGAGCCACGAACACAGCCCTCCCTGTGAAGCTTCATGGTTTCCCAAGATCAGTCACTCCAGCTCAGTGATTCCCTACAGCTGTTCCTCAAGTGCTACCTTCTGCTTGCATACGTGATGGGTCAGAGTACAGCACAGAGCTGCCCCTCGCTGTCCCTGTCACCTCTTGACTGTCACCAATTCCTGCTCTCAGATGTCAGCAGCAGTGTTTCCCTGTCGCTGTGTCCAGGGCCCAGCCTGCAGGACACTCTGTCCCCTCAGGGACGAAACCAGCACCTCAGCTACCTCCAGAAAATGGCCGCTGCACATGAGGCGCCTCAGGTGAACAGCCACCTCATGGCCACCGCACACGAGGAGCCTTGGGCAAACGGCTGCTTGAGGCAAACGGCCACCATGTGTGGGGAGCCCCAGCAAAATCTGCCTCAGGTCAATGGCCACCCCACATGGGGCTCTGCAAGCAAACAGCCGCACCATGAGGCACCACTGGCAAATGGCTGAGTCAGGCAAACAGCCGCCACATGAGGGGCACGACCGGCAAACGGCTGCCTCAGGCAAACAGCCACCACATGGGGGGCACCACGGGCAAATGGCTGAGTCAGGCAAACAGCCACCACATGGGGGGCACCACGGGCAAATGGCTGAGTCAGGCAAACAGCTGCCACATGAGGGGCACCACTGGCAAATGGCTGCCTCAGCCGAAAGGCGGCTGTGTGCACTCCTTTCTTTGTCTATGGGCCTTGCAGTGCATAGGGCTGCAGGGGACACTGAGAGCAGCCAGCCCAAAAGAGACAAGTTTTTCTTTCACACATCTAAAGCAGGACTTGGAGTCCTGCACTGGGGCAGCTGGACCCAGAGAGCTGCCACCTCTGCCCTGTTGCAGGGCCACAATGACCCCAGGCCTGGTTGGGGCTCACTGCCCTATGTGGCCTCTCCACAGCTGTTTTGTGCACTGGGGTTCATTTGTGGCAAAAGGGTGACAGGGTTCCTCACGCACTGGCTCTCCATCATGTTCCCATCTACAGGGGCACAGCGCATTCCCTCGCCTTCCTCACTTCTGCCCTGAGGCATCCATCACCAGAGAACTTGTGGCAAACCACCCCTGACCAGGAACTGCGCCCAGGAAGTTTGCAATGTGAAATTGGAAATGGAAAAATAAATTGCGGAGGTACACGCTGCTCCCAGAGGCTAAGCCCATTGCCACAGCAATCACAGCGAAGCGCAACCCACATGTAAAAGGAAAAGGGGAACTGTGCTGCAGATTCTCACACTGCTCAGTAGAACTCGCCATGGGCAGCACATCCACTGGGCTGGAGGATTGGGGGAGGAAGGGGAAATCACATTCCCTTCTCAGGCCATTTTAGTTAATAACTGTTGTGACCATATGTTTGCTCATAAAAACAATCTCTGCATCAAATATTAAAGCATTGCCAGGGAAATCTCTAAGTTCTGTACTTAAGGCACTCAATCTTTTTTGTTCATTCCATCAGTCCTTATTAAATAATTAATAACAGAGACCAAAATGATCTTTCACATGAATACAATTCCTACTACAGTTAAAAGTGTAGCTCTATCTGACGCCTGCCACCTAGGCCCAAGTGAAACACAGTGTCACTTCACCATTTACATTAAAGTTTTGAGCTAAAGGGCAACTCTTTCCTTTGAGTACAACTCAAACTTTCCACCTGAGAGTGCGTTTAAGGGACTCTCCACCGCAGGGAGCAGCTCCCGGAAAGCCGTGGGCATCGCAGCTGCCCTCAGCGCTGTGGTGTGAGGCGCAGCTGGCTGCTGAGGCCTCACCACTCGCACTGCCACACCTTCGGCAGCTCTGCATATCCACCCAGGCCTCAAGCCCATCTCCCAGCCTTCTGCATGCCCCCAGTACCGTGTCAAGTCAGCAGTCCAAGCCCACGTGCTTCTCTGAGATGCTGCTACAACCCTTGGGACAGCTTTCATCAGGCCCTCATGCTGCCTGTCCCAGGCCTTTTCTGACACTCCACCTCCCTTTTTACCTTGGCAGCTCCCCAGAGCCTGTTGCCATGGAAATCCCCCATTGCAAACCCTCCTCATCACCAGGAACTGGCCCCTGGCAAGCTTCTTTTCCTGGCTAGCAAAAGCCCCTCCTGGGCGGTGTCCCCAGACAGCCCTGGTTCCTGGGAAGGGACACCTCGCTGGCCCCCTGCACTCAAACTGGTCCCTGTACTGCTGCAAGCACAGCATGAGCACCTCAGACATCACTGTACACCATGGCAAACAGCTCCTAGGTTATGCTTCCAGAGCAGCCCAAACTGTAGTCAAGAGTGCTGGATACCTCAGAGAAAAAAAAAAAATCAGAATTGCTTTGGTTCCCCAGTTTGCCAGCGCTTGGCTATTAACACTCTACTTAATATAGTAACAATGAATTAACTTAAAATGGGTCATTCTACCCCAATTAAGCAAAAGAGATTTCCAAAAGGAAAAGGAAATGCTAACTGATATATGCCATTGAAAATCTTCCTTTTAAATCTTCATTTTGGCTTCATATATATTTGATGCTGCTGGTGGTGAATTTTGTAAAAAGTATTTGTACTTAAATTAGGTTAAAGAAGTTAATATGAAGGAATAAACCTGTACTTTTCAGCATAGGTATAAATAATATTTTTTCATTTCTTGATTAAAATGTCATAGAATTGAAGAAAATGTTATTCTTAAGAAAATAATGCTAATGTTGTGCTCCAAGCAGAATGATACATAATGCAATAGGAAAGATGGTAAGAAGTAATTCATGTATCCACTGCAATCCAATGATCGGTGCTTTTTTTAAACCAATATAGTATCTAATGGGCACAATAACTGGAATGTGAACAAAAAGCCATTTTCACATCCAATACACTTTACAGGGATGCTTTTGAAATTTAAGTCTCGTTCTTAATCCAGTTTCACAGGCCTTTACCTTAATGCAACAAAATAAAAGTGACCTCAGGGACATTTTCTCCTCTCCATCAGAAAATGCAGGCAAGCTATATGAACTCCAAAATGCATAGATTGTTGCTCTTAAAAGGGACTGTCTCAGTGAGAGCACAGAGGCACTTTACAGCTATTGAGGCATAACTATATATTTACTTTCCCAGCGGTTTAATTTGCTACATTGTGATTGGTGCTGCAACCATGGTTTACAAAATCACGCTACAATTATTCAGTGTAGTTCAATTTTCAAAACCCTGTCTGGCAATTGGCTGGTAGTGATTGACTCAATCCAAACAAAGCACTCTCAATAATCATTTCATTATAATTTTTTTCAATTACTTCACAGTTAAGTACAAATTTCTTACCTCTGAACAGCTCACTTGAACTTACTTAAAAGTGATCACCTTTGCCAGTTACAAAAATAACATTAGGCTTTCATTCTCTTACAGTGAAACATAGCAATTTCCAGTGTGACATAATAATAAAGAAATCTAATAGGCATCTAAATGGGAGACGCTGTCAAGAGGAAGCAGTTTTTTAAATTTTCATCTAACAACTGTCATTGAAAAGCAGTGTTACATTCTATCATGCAGGAAAAAAAACTCCTGTTTGCTTTCCTTCAATTAAAACTACATATTTCAGTCATATAAAAGACCACATGAGTTTGTCAAGCTATTTCACTCACAGAAAAAAGATTAGAGGAAAAACAGAATGTAGAAATAAAAATCAAAAGTATTATCAGTAATTTCAGAAACATACTTCAATTTTTGCTTTATACAAACATGTGACTATGTTTATATAACTACTGCAAAACCGAAATAAAGAACATTTTATCAAAAATTTATGTATTGTCTCCTATCTTATTTAGTAGAAAAATCAAAAGCAGCTGTTTCAGATTGAACTCTTTTCAAGGTGTTTGTTATCTGCTAAAAAAAAATCTTATTCAAAAGCTGTGCTTAAAAGAAACGTATTTTTAATCTTTAAAGAAAACCTTAATACTTAATACATTCTTTTCATATTACTGCCCTTTGAAAGGACTGAAGCTGAGCTCAGGAGTTTCATACTCCTATCTACTATCTAGAAATAATTAAGTAATTATTGTGATCCAGAAGTTTCCTGGGAAACAGGAACTGGTTTGTGAGCTCTGATTAGGGAAGCATGTGCTGTTTACATCCCTATCTCTCCCACAACTGTTATAAATGTTTTACTTAAACAAATTACCCTTGACCACCAAACTTGCATTGCTGATCTCCGCTTCTCTGAAAAACTAAACTGCAAAGCCCTACGCAGGAGCTGCGGTGGAGCAGAAAGGAGAGAAGGGTACCACAATCATGGCATGTATCAGTAGAACGTTGAGGTGTACAAGCTCACCCTGTTTTTGCTTTTGGGAGAAGACCACCCCCCAAATATTCAATGAAATATTTTCCTTCTTGCCTCAGAGGAAGTAGGGCTGTGTCCTGCTTCTCACACTCGGATTCTGGATCCTAAAAATAAAGAATGTATTCAGCCCTGTTGGCAATCACAGCAGAGGTGCTAATGGATGAATTAACATGCACAAAGACTACACGCCTCTTTTTAGCTTTTAAAAATCAACATGCTCCCAGTGAGCAACGCCATCTCTACACCTTTGTCTACGCTCTTTTCTGCCAGTGGTTACACTGAAGTTGTCAGCAAGTTGAGATGAGCCACGGCAGAAAAGCGGGCCTTAAAATTTGCCTTGGTTTGGTGTTCGGTTAACGTTCTGACAAAGGTTATCAAACAGGTCGGGTGATTTTCATGGACAAAGTGTTTTCATTGTGATAAGCAGCGTGATGGAAACAGCAACACAGAAAAAAAATCATTCTCTTGTCACCCTGGATAATGTTGGAGACATCTTTGTGTAGTTTTACTGTCATGGGATAAGTGATAAATTATGTATATGGCACAACATCATGCTGATTTTGGGGAGGGCACTGTGAAGGTGAAATGAATACCTTCTGCTCATGAATGTCAATCTAACTGAAATCTTGGAAGCAGATACTGCTGTCAGACTGCTACAAAACAAAAAAGGACAGGAGACAGGTTGTCTGGGTGCTTGCCATGGATAATAACCAAACAGAAACTTGACTGTTGGAAAAAGCAGCCATCAGAGATCCAAAAAACCTCTTTGTGGGATAACAGAATTGATTTTAAAATGGTTTGTTTCAAGGCTGTGAAACATGAAATTCTCCAACCATTGGACAGAAGAAAGAAACCATCACTAGCTAAACCCCGGTATCAAGTATTGGTGTTAAAATCAGCAAGAGTAAATACACTGTTGGATCTGTTCTCTCAAATCTGGATATTCTGTCTTTTCCAGATTGTTCCAGTCCAAGGGCTTGATGACACTCCTCAAACCAGCACAATGCTCTATCTCCTTCTCACATAGTGGAGATCAGTTGTATTTCACACACACTGAGAAATGACAAATGTTCTGCAGTTGCGTAAAATGTGATTAATTAGTAAAATGCCATGACACAAAAGAGAAAACAAATACAAGCAATTCTATAAAGAGGTTTATCTTGACATATGGATGTGCATTTACATGCACACATCTTTCCCCCAAATATCAATAAACAGTAAGTCCTGACTGTATTTTATAAGAGTGTTTGTTCTTTGCTTTGATTCTAGTTCCAAGATCATTTCTCACATACCAATAGTTGTCATTATATGACTTAGCAGTAAATCAATTTGGCCCTTCTAGTATTTTTAAGCAACTTTATGGATTCTGTGCTGCAAAGGAAAACATTTCATCACAGAGAAACTGCTGACAGACAACACGAATGCAGGTGCTGATACCTGCTTTTGGCACAGATGAGAACATGCATGTAAATAATCCCAGGACCTGCTGCCTCAGGTACTGCCTGTGATTGACAGCTGTAACAGAAATCCAAAAGTCAGCTCTGAATGTGAGTCTTGGTCAGCCTGAGATTTTACTGGCAGCATGGGACACAAATACAGAGCTTTACCATTTAATAGCACATTATACATAGTTGATTATACGACCTGAAAATACATACCCAAAGAATGAAGCTAGAAGAAAAAATTATGTTAGAGAGAGAGGAACCAAAGACAGGATATCACAGAATGACAGCTTTAGAAAGTATGTAAAATATGCTTGAAAGTTAGGCTTGATTTTAGCTTTTGACATTAACAGGAGCTGCTGGCATCGTTTGATACTATATTCTGTGCAATCAAATATGTAATTGTTGTGTGTATGATGCCAGATATCCCTTAAGAGCTTCATCTGACATGTGTCACTCATACGATAGAATTTCATAAAGGCATTTCATACTGAGCTGTGCAAACAGACCCATGAATGCATTATCATTGGCAAAAGGTCATTTTTTTTTTGTTTGTTTTATTCCTTATGTTATATCTGAAAGAGCAGAACAACCACTTTACCAATGTCAGGACTTGTTCTACACCTAGGTCTTACTATCAGAAAAAATGTATTTGATTCCTTTTACGCCTTGCTCAGAAGATGCTCAGATTACCTGTGGCATAGAGTCCTTTGAACACAACAGCAGTTTTAAAATCACCATCTCAAAACACCTACCAGCCTTGGTTTTGCCACGTAAAGTATAAAATAAGACACATCCAGAGTTAGAAAACCCAACAACATCTGATTCATCACTGAACAACAGTATTATAGTTCATGGCAGAAAAAAAGGTGTTGGTTCGTGTTACAAGCTGATCTGCCCACAAGACAGTGCTTGTAAAAGACTGAGCAGTAGCACTGAAGCTCTAACAAAACATACCAAAAATATAACTGTGATATCAAATGAGAGAAATCTTTCTGCTTCTTCCATTATAAGAACATTTTTCTTTCCATTATGAGAAAAAGAAAAAACAAACAAACAAAACCCAAAACAAACAAACAAAAACCAAAACAAAACACCACCAAAAAAATCCCAAAACAGTTTGAAAGCAAACGGTTTCCAATGGAACTCCAAAATTTAAAGAAGTTTGTATTGTCCAGACAACACCTTTGTGCTCCTCTGTTGCAATCTTCTACAGGATTGAAAGAATTTCAGTTTTCTAGTTTTTGTTAGTTGGGAGCAGAAGTGAAACAGAAGTAGGATTTAGATCTTCAGTCAAAAATTTGCATCTCTCCTCTGCTTTACTTGTATAAGAGCACAGAAAATGGAGTGAGCAAAGGACAGTGGGTTGCTTATTTGTTGGGAGAATGCTGTTTGAGAAAGAGGCACTATCTGTCATCTCCGTGAGGGAGGCATGATGATATCAGCTAACTTTTATTTCTCTGAACCATATATCTTTTAAACTAGGTTTTGCAACACACATTCATTTTTTTTCTGAATTTACCGAAGTTCAGGATCCTGACAGTTGTTTTAATGAGGAGAAGGATATAATGATGGAGCCAAGTAATTTTCAGTAGAAGACAAGTTTACTTAACAGGATGCATGAAGTTCTGTTTCCATGATCACAGGATCAGCCTGTCACTACTCACAGCCTTGCCTAGCCCACAAATAGACAACACAGAATTTTTCTTCAGTGGCACAAACCCAATGACTTGTCCCTCTAGATTTTGCTCCCTATCATGCCCCAGATCCATGATGTACCTTGCTTTTCTCACACGTTATTTCAGTCCAACCCCTCCCTTCCTCTTAAACTTGCTAACATGAGAACAGCTCTTTTCAGTGCATGACTAAAGCCTTGCACATCCTTTCATTTCGGGGGAAGTCTGATGGAACTTCCTGTCACTTGCTCTACAGAGCGTCTCCCATGCCTATATTTTACACCGGTTGGTTTGGCCTAGCTGGAAAAGTTTAAAATTTTAACAGGTATTATATGAGATCAAGCAGTTCAAAGTGTCTCCTGGAGCACATTTTCAGCGTTCCAGCAGGAACAGCCATCCCACAGATAAAAGATCTCAAGTGCGCAAGATTACAGACAGAATATAGAAAAGGCTATCACAGCACCACAAGAATAACCATTCTGGAAAGGAAGACACTAACACAGAGTTATATTCAGATAGGAATTTCAGCTTTACCTTTTTACCCTTACCTTTTCTTTACCTTTTATTCAAAAGATAAAAAAACCCCAACCTAATTTACTTAGCGATAAGGACAGTTGTAGAAAAGCAGGGTCAAATTGGTACTGAAGACACCTTACTTTTCAGTCCTGTGTAATAACAGAGGGGTTGGGTACATCTCAATTCTCATTCTTCACAAATATCTAGCCAGTCTTCTCCTCAACACCTCCAGAGGCATCCAGAACCCTTCCATTTCACATCATCACTAAACTCCAATCTGAGTTTCTTTCTCCCACACAGAACCAATCTGTTACTGTTTTCTCAGGAATGGAAGCAGAACAATTAGCTGCCACCCTCTGTACACACCTTGTTGCAAACCCAGATACTGTTATCCTGTCTATTTTCTTTATATTAAAACATGACCACCTCTTTCAACTTTCATTCTATGCTTTCTAAACTCTCCCTTGAGCTACCTCTAATTTATCCACATCCTTATTAAACAACGAAATAGGTGTTTTTGCAAAACCACCACTTGCTGACCTATATTCTGCTGTTGTCCACTCCAGTATCTTTCCCTGCCATTCACGCTCCTAGGCAGCTGCTGTTCTCCATTTTCCCAGCTTGTCCCTCATCTTCTTCACATATGGAACTTTGAAAAGCTGAACCTGGTCCTGTTGATTTAGCCTTTTCTGTCAAATTAACAAGGTCCTTTTGCATTCTAGTTTTGTCTTCCATCATCCTTACAGCTTAACAGTGTGACATGCTCTGTGCATTTGACCGATTTAACCCTCATTCCATTACCTGAGCCCTTAATGAAAATACTGAATAGAAACCAGCTGGTTCATTTCCACTTTAAATGCCCTCTTACTCTGGCAGTGAAATACAAGTTTTGAGTGGTTTCCACTCCACTGTGTGCGGTGTTTTCAGGCTGGACATAATTCCCTCTGTAGTATATAAAGATACCATGAAAAAAAAGTCAAAAGCTTAATAGAAGTCAAATTACATATCCCCCTATGTACTGTGTCTATTATCCTGCCCAAGAAAGAAATTGGATTAGTTTGAAATTACTTGTTTTTCACAAACCTATAGGGATTTTTTAACCACTTCATCATCTTCAGCATTTGATAAATTGACAATTTAATAATTTGTCTCAGAACCTTTCCTCGGGCCAAAACTGGGCTAACTGTTCCTGGAATTTCTCCAGATTTCTCCATTTTTCCACCTGAAATCTTTAGGTGATGACTTTGCAAAACTTGCCCTATTAATAAGCCCTATTCTACAACAAAGATAAACACAATAAATGTCTCAGAAAACAATCTGCATATAAATAAAAATACTATTAATCTGCGTGACTCCAAGAGTTTCACAGAGGACCATGGCTCATCCAGTGAAATTGCCAGAAAACAGGAACTGGGACTGCTTCTTTTAGTAAGAATATGAATTGGAGGGGACATGGAGAAAGGATACGTGTGACTGCACAGCATAAAGAAGTTAAGCCAAATGCTCCAGTTAATCCTCCTGTGATGCAAAACAAGCAAGCAAGCAACAAAACTGAAATACACACTTTTAAATTATAAATCCCCCACGTTCTTCTCATTTTAAAAGGACAGCGTATGGATCCATGGAAGCGTTGCCAACAGTCAATAGTGAGGGAAAATGCCTAGCAGAGAGGATTAGACAATTCTGTAGATAAGAGCCAGAAGCAAATGCTGTCCCCTCCGCAGAGGATCAGCAAAGTATCAGTTTGCCTTCTTGAGTCTAAACCAAGAGCAAGGACACAGGAAACTGCTGTAGCAATTAATTCCACAGTCTCAGCGCTGCTCTTGATGCCCAAGTGCTGACTGTGCCCACCAGTAGCTCACTCTCCCAGCACGTTCCTACACTTGTGCTTCTGCTGGCTACATTCTTCTTCCCCTCTCCCCCTGTTTTCCAATAGTTTCTTGACTATTTTGCAGCCATACAGCACCTGATCAAGCTTGATGACTCTCTATCTGATCTGGTATCTACATTTTGATGTGTTGATATCCACAGCTTACTTGGCCTTTTCACCCCCTTCAAAATTATCCTCTTAAATGAAATGAAACCTCCCTTTAGGTAAAGGACTCATCTGGCCTGGGACCACAGACCAACTACCCTACTGCTCACCTCTCTCTTACTCCACCGTAGCCCACTTTTTTCTTGTTTGATTAAACCCAAACAACAGCCTTGTGCAAAGTCCACCTCAGTCCAGATTTTGTTTGTATTCCCACTTAAAGTATATCCCTTTCTCTCTGAGATATTTACTGCACACTGTTCAAAGTTTCCTCTGATGACAGAATTATTAATTTCCTTAGGGTCTTTTATAGTATCTGACAGGATAATATTAGGACTTCATAAACCTCAAGGGTGTTATGAAATAAATGCCATTTGTTTGAGGTGAGGGGGTTTTTCCCCTACAGACACTTCTAGGCAAGATGACAGGCAAAGAGAAAATAATGCCAATATTGCAAAGGAATTTTCTGTGCCCAAATGAGACGCCTCATGCCTGACGTTTTGAACCAGTTAATGCAACACTGTGGTTATTAGTTCAAAGCACATCTACTTGATGTGCAGCTGCAAGTCAGCACTTCTGCAAATTAGACCCCACGGTCCATAACAATGAATCACAGAAAAGCTGCACACTGACAAGGTAAGAACACACTGAACAAAGGCACTGAGCAAATCCAGCTGTCCGATGCACCATCCTGGTGAGCCTTCACTGGGAAGGGCCCTGCAGTCTCCACCATGCACAACCCACATCATGGGTCCACTCAGCGTGTCCAGGCCTCCTTCTTTTGACTGCGCCTCCATTCCTCAATTTTATTTTTTTCATTATCTGCCCCAAGAAACAGCTTGCAACTCACACCCCTTACTCATTCTTCCCACTCTGACACTTCCCTCCAGTTTGCAGTTGTGTAGCTGAAGGCCATTTCCTAACACAGGCCCAGAGGGCTGAACCAGTTTGCACAAGTTCTCAGCACTTGACTTTACAAATATAATGTCTTTTGCAAATCTGTGGTCCCACATGCCCATAATACAGCAGAATGAATAAATAATCATGCTTTTTGCTTTTTATTTATTGCCTTATAAGAATCACAGGAAGAACAGTGCACATCCTCCCTCCCATCTTTTTCTCTGCATGTGCACACCCTCAGATTACAGGGATTGCAACCTAAGAAAGAGAAGACAGAGCACAAGGCTGCTATGAAGCAGCATAGCCTCTGCAGGTAGGACTGAAATTCAGATGCTTGCTCTCCACACTTCTCTTCCCATGCTGAGCCGTGACAACTCCTTTTTTCTCCTTTTCTCTCCAGACCAGAGCAAGCTATGGCATTTTACCCCAAAGTTTCCTCCTCTGCTAAATTTACCACACTATCCATTTCCTGCAGCTCACTGCTGCAGATTCCCAAATCAGCTATTGAGTGGAGAGACCAGAACACATCTAGGTCACATAGAAAAGGAAGGGCCACTTGGATAGTGCCACTATGTTCAGTGATACCTGTATGGAAACTATTTACCTGTATAGAAAATACTCTTCACAATCACTACAACAACTTTTCTATTACTGCAAAATCCTAAACCAGCAGGGAGAAAGAATAAAGGGAATTTTTTAAAAAGGCAGGGGGAATTAAGGGCAAAAGGCTTGGGGGAAACAAAGACTTTAACTTGCGTAGCTCACATTTTACACCAAAGCTGTTAGTGCAAAAAAAACCAAAACAAACTGCACTGTGTCAAGGGCAAAGACTCATTACTAAGACTGTACATTGCTGGGAGCTTCGTGGGGGAAATGCAATAGGCAGTTTGGGCTTTGGCTGGAGTTAAACGTGCCCATCAGTGATCAGTGATTCAGATCATTTTGTCCAATAAGCATCCCTGGGTTTCTGCCGAAGAGAGACTCTGCAGTTTCTATTTGTTGTGTTGTTTTCAGTACACTGACTTAACATCAATGTATTGCAGACAGTATATTTAGAGATTTGCAGAATGATGAGATTTAATCTTTTCAGTGCCCCAATTCTAGCTAGAAAGGCATATGTGGGAGCAAATGTCTTTTCCAAAAAACACCATGGATTGTGTTATTAAGGTTTAAGTGAAGATTTTAGTTATTCCAAGTGGACTTACTTTGCTAGAGAAATGGGGATTTCTCTGCTTGGCTGCCAGAGTGTGTGCCCTTGAAAGATTAATGTTTGCCCAAGGAATGTGCAGGTTCCTCGACTGGAGGCTTCGCTGTCACACCACCGCTGCTGAAGTTCACTCGCTGTATCCAGCTCAGGGTTGGAGGTACAAGGCAGTGCACCAGGGCCCCACACTCCCAGCAGCTGCAGAGGATCCCAGTCTCCATCCAGGTCACGCTCACCCCACCCTCGCTGAGCAATGCAGCCTGTCCAGGACCAGTGCTGTGCACTACAGCCCTGCAATACTCCTCTCTGGGATCAAGTCTCCCTGGTGCAACTCAGCTGGTGTCAGAAAATCCCTGCTGTCAGCAGAGCTCACGCTGATGAACCCTGAGAGGATTTTTCTCCAAGAAGCTGACCTGCCAATGACTACAGTGGTAAATTGTATTACCTGATTAACACCGTCCTTAAAATGCTAATTAAAAGGGCTGTTTATTTTGGGAAAGTAAAAAAATATATATACACATATACTACTGTGAAACTACTAGTGCTGGATGATGAGCACCTGTCTTCTATTTAGGCTTTGGGAAAAAATTGGACAAACTTCTTTAGCAAGCAAGAGAGATCACTCTATCAAGATTGCAATAACTGGCAAGTTACTAAAAATACCCCAATGCAAGTAATAATCTCTCATCCAGTGACCTGAAGGATCTTACGAACTGTCTGCTTTAGTTGAGAAACCAAGGAGCCTGAGCTAGGCAGTCTATCTGAAGTCACACAGTAACTGCAGCCTAGTGCTGAACACCCAGGAGGTAGATTTACTTTGAAGTTTATTGTGCCGTCTCTATGGTTTGCTCTTGAACATAGCATTTAGTTAGCAAAAAGGTATTTACTGCTCACTGGAAGGCTACGTGATTACTCAGCAACTTGCATGGCTGCATGTTTTTACTGTTTATTTCAGTTGTGCAATTCACAGAAGCCATTGCTTTTGGCAAGTCAATAAAAAAGCTCTCACCCTTACAGGTAGAGCCCCAGCATTTGTCAAATCTATTAGAAGATAGATTCTGTCATTTACAACACTTTTCACCTTGTGTAGCTCTAAACACCAGCAGCTGGATTGAGATTGCCTTTTCAGAGTTCACAAGGGACTTTTACTGCTGTCAGATCTAAGCAAGACTTAAAAACTATTTCTCAAAGCAAGATATATTGGAAGGCTAGCATCTGGTGACAAATGTTGAAGGAATAACAAAATCCTTTGTATTGCGGTGTTTCTTGACCTGCCTGTTTATTAATGTTCATCTTTCCTCATAACTCAAAAGCACAGCTTTGTGCTTAGGATGCACCCTTATGGAAACAAATAAAATGCTGCTGCTGCTTCTTCACATCAGAAAAATCAGCTTATTAAATGTTAGTGTGGAAGTTGACAGTGGCTATATTGCATTGCTTTTCCTGCTCTTCCTATTCAAACTTAACCAGCAAATCTCTTCCAGCTCCGCAAAAGAATTGACATGTCTTGCAGGAATTAAAAGATGATATATTTCTATTTTCTTCATTTTCTATTTAAAAGCTCTTGACTTCTGTCGTGGACACTATGCAAGAGTTGGCAACTGCTGCCATTTTAGTGCAACTTCAAAATGCAGGTGAGGGACCCTGGTCTGCCATAAGTGCTGGGAGTTTACTATTGCTAGCAATTCCAGGTTTTCCCCAGATCTTTTCCAGCTCCAGTGTGCTGTAAGGAAAACTGCAAGTGACACTTTCTGGCTGCCCTTATTCAGGCAAATGTCCCAACGCATTTAGGACGGGTTTGTGCAAGATCGTGTATCTGGAGTCCACAAAGCAATTCAATCTGCTCCCTTGCCTGTATTTACCCTACACACATTTAGACATTTGCACATGGTTTCCAATGTACAAGGACTGAGCTAATGGGACAAAGGCACTGAGGAACCAGAGGATAGTAGGGACTGTCCTTTGGGCAGCCTGCCCTCTTCCCAACAGGAGAAGGGAAGTCTTTGCTGCCTGGACACAGCCTGAGCAGACATTCCCACCCTCCTAGACTCCAATGACTGCATTTAGAAGACAAAGCTAAATCAGATCTTCTCAAACCAGCTAATAGGATTGTTGTGCTTCACCAATCTTCAAGTCCCTCTTGTTCTGTGAATATCTCACTGGGAATAATTCATCAAAATAATACCCTAGATGAAATCACAATTAATCCCTTTGTATAACAGAGGCACATAGTGAAAGCTTCCATTATCTCTGTGTTCTTACATCAATATTAGCCAGAATTGTATCACTGCAGCACTTCAGTTGTGACTAGTGCACTGCTAACTGTGTCTCTTAATGGGCTGCAGTATTGCTGCTCTCAAGGTTTCCAATTTGCATGGGAATAAAATTTGTATTTCTATCAGTATGTTAGAAATACTATTCCTCTATCCATCTCCTCAGTGATACAGTCGCAGTCTCCAGTCTGTTGGAGATGCAAGTACCACTATATTAGGATAAAAAAAACCAACATTAATCAAAACTGTTTGGAATGCCCACCTGTTCTATGCTGATGGCTATCAGTCATACTCACGTGTTTCTGTGAGCATCTCCCAAAGTAATCTACCCATTGGAACCTTCTTTGAAGCAGCTAATTCTGAAGTAAGTCACATAAAATACTTAGGGAAATAAAACTTACATTGCAACCAGAACCTAATTCAAGAAAATAATATTACTCCCCCTCAGGAACTGAGAAGAGCAGACGTGTATCAGGAGAAACTAACATAACCAGAATTTAAAAATGTTGTTATATGCAATTTCAGGCAACCTGCTCCACAAATACCTGCAGAACTACCTAATTTTTGCACCCAAATTAATCCTATTGTTTTGAAAAGATGACCCTGTGGCACCAGAGCGCTCTTTTGGGCCAGTATTCCACACTGAGTTTGCAAGGGGATTCACTACAAAGCTAAGCCCTAGTGGAAGTTTCTGCGAAACCAATTCCTCACACTGTGGAATCAGGTGTGTGGTTTGAGGCAGCAGCATCATACACCGGGTTCCCTGTACAGTGTAAGGAGTCCCCAGTCCCGAGCTGTTGTGGGAAAGAGGCAGATCTCAATTCAGAAGTAAGACTGGATACTATGCTGGGCCAGGAGTAGGACTCAGCGATCCTTGGGGGCTGCTTCCAACCCAGCTTATTCTGTGATTCAACTCCTTAATTGTGCAGCAATATAAGCAAGTCTTTTTCAACACACTTACAGAACCCTAATAATGAAGGAGTTGAATTATTTTCAGTAATTATTGAGCAATTCATTATGGGCTAGCAAACAAGCTTAAAAAACCAACCTCATTGGCCACTGTCAGGAAATTTGTCAACACAAAGAAATAAATCCATCAAAAATTATCCCGTATGAATTATCGGGGAAGCCTGGGTAAATATATAACCTCTTTCCAATTTTAAGAACTGCTGCCCAGCTCTCTCACATAAAATGCCAGTGATTGCATGTGCAATAAATATTAATGGTTCATAAATTAAATAGCATTATTCTTCTTGACATAACACCACTTTGCAAGGCCCCACGGAAAAGGTACAGGCAGTTTGTTGAGCAAGCTCTGATAGAAGAAAAATATGCCTTTGTTTTCACTTTTGAAAGCATTTGTTGGGATTTATAGGGTTTATCCAGAAAGCAATTAAGACAACATTTTACAGAAAGCTACCATATGCCCCCAAATAACAAAGAGCAATAAAAGGAAAGTGTGATCTGTGAAAACAATTTGATTTATAGAATTACATGTATAAAATGTAGATACTTTCAGCCCAAACAATTTGTATAGGAGGAGCTTATGCAACACAGATAACCCAGAATCTTCCCAAGTAAGCTGCACTGCCCATAGTACAGCAGTACATAGCTGCCAAGGCTTCATTTTTGGGTGATAAAAGCTAGGAGAGCTCTGTCCCCTCAAATGCCACTTCCTAGGAGACATCAGCACAGACACAAGCCACGCCAAGGTGACACACTGAGAGCCACCTGTAACACAGGCATTACTACTGGGGAGAATTTCAAGGCTAGCCTTGGAGACACCCAGTGGAGCTCCCCTGCTGGGGTTACAAGGAACTCTGCCCACCCTGGGCAAGAAACATAAGAAAAGGTGGAGTAGGAGAGTGAGAAAGACTGGCACCAGCTTCACAGCCTCACTGGGCAGGCCTGAAATGGTCTTAAAAATGCAGAATGACAGTGGATAGAGGGGAGGAAAACGTCAGGGAAGACATGCAAAAAGAGTGATGAAGTGCTTAAATTAACAAAGCAAGAAATTAGTATCAGTAGCGGCATTTTAAACAAATACAAGAGGAATGTGTGAGTGTCCCCCATGTAATTCCAAACATGAGGTGATGAAACCTGAGACAGAACTTTAACTGTGCAGACACAGAAATGCTGCTACACAGAGTGTAGCAGCAAAGTACGGCTGTCCTGGAATTAGGAAGTGAGAACGAGGGACGTGTTGAAACAACACTCACGTTTGTAGGCTGGGCCATGGCAAAGACTGTGTGGTCTTGTCTTCAGTACCTGGAAAAGAAAAAAAATGGGAGAAAAAGTGACCTTTAGCAAGGAAATGGCAAAAGACTGAATTTTGTGAACTGAATTTCCACAGAATTGTCCAAAATGCTACAACCTTAGCTTGCTTCTACTAAGCGCGCAAAGTACCCTGAATCTGGGTTCATATATGAGATTTTCAGAGATGGCACATCACAGGAAAAAATGTAAATGTAGTTAAATCTCCAGCAAAGGTCTGTCACTGATGAAGGTATGTCAGGTCAGAAATAAGGATGAACTGGAAAGTATCTACATTAAGACACCAGAAAGCAGTTCATTAACCTTCAGGGTGAAAGATGACAGGATGGAGAGAGGGCAATGGACTTAAGGCTGGCTGGCTTATTTTCAGGCATAGGAGAGCACAGTGAGATCATATTTTCTGTGACAAAGGCTGCAAAATTATACTTGGTAAGAAAATAGGTAGGGAAGGAATTGCTAATGGAGGAGCCTGAGGGACTGGGGAGCATATAGAACATGCTGAAGTGGGTTTTTTAGTCACTCAAAAAGCAAGCTTAGAGTTCCCAAAGTAAAGAGGATGGACGTTTCTGACTGTGCAGGTAGACTGAAATTTAGAAACTCAGCCAAGGAAAATGCTGTTTTCTGCAACTGTCTGTTGCCAGGAAGGACCAAACCAGGTCTCTGGGGAAGGACCAGGTCACCAGCAAATAAGTTGGATGCAGACAGTTTATAAGCTGTCCCTTGCTTATTTGAGATGAGACTTGAACTGGCCAAGAAGGCTGTGGTTTCAGTTAACACAGAGTAATACAGAGAGGGAGATGCTGCTCTTTTCTCTCTCTCTCTAGTGTACACCTAATAGAGCATGGCATGTGTTTTTTCCCTCACAAATATTGATTCACTACAGACAAGGTGAGCTGGGCATCAGCACACCTGGGCATGTGTAAGGGAAGACATTTTCTCACCTTGGCGAAACTGAGGGGGTATTAGGTGCAGGAAACAGAGAGGGATTGAGAACAGACTGCGCTACAGAGGTGAAGGACACCTCATACCCAAGCTGAACTCACAAGCACACACTCAACACTAACAGATACTTCTGAAGAACAATGCATTTTCTCCATTAGTTGAAAGGCTCTGGGTTGCTCTGGGCATTGGAGTTCAAGGCCTCATCCTTTCCTGGGGCTTAATGGGAGGATCTCAGCTGAGAAGGGATCTGTGGACATGCTAAGCAGCAGACAGGTCCTGTGCAGACAGTAATGCAAAACTAAAGGATATTCACACCTTCTGTTTTTACAAAGCTACTTCTTCTCGTCACCTAATTCCTTCACAGCATTTCAGAAATATGAAGACTGAAAAAGACAGTGTCAGATCTGATAAAGTATAATATTAAATAACCCTAAATATTAGTTATTTAGACTTTTAGCTTCATGTTCTTGATAGTGTCAGAGCTCTCTTGGAGACTCTGGTTCTACAGTTTTACGATGACCCCAAACTGGGGCTCCAGGACTGCTACCTTGGCATTTATTCCTTTATAAATAGAATATTTCCTTTTGAATTCTCTACCTGGATCAAAACAGTCACGTACTCAGCATCCAGAGAATCCCTGCCATTTTTTACAATCAGCAGAAAATACAATCTCTAAGTTGAAAGTAAAGAATATAGCAGTGCAGAACACCTGCTTGCTACAGCCTCAACAACAGCCTGGCTCTGAATTGATGAAACGTAGCAATATTCAGTAATTTATAGAGCAACAAAGACAAAACAGTAGGAGGTTGCACTTTCATGACCAACAAGCCAATAAAACAAAAGTAGGGGGGAACATGATTTGAGGTAGTCAGACCAAGTGACACAGATATTTCTGCTTCCTGCAGTAAATAAAACATGCTGTGTCAGCTGGAAAAAACCCCACTCCAGCAATGCTGTCCATCTCAAAAGAAAGGCAGCAGTGAGGGAAGGTCATCTGCCACAGCTGCAGCATGTTTGATGTGGAGTTTGTTCCTCAGAAAGAGCCAGTATGCAGACAGGTGCTGTTCCCCACAACAGCCTCACAGGCAGGTAGGGCAGAGCTTGAGGCTGGACTAGAGAGAAACAAAACTCCAGCCACTAATTTGTAAAACTACAAGAGTTATTTCCTTGTATCACAGCACCGGATTTCCAAGCATAGAAAAAGAAAATAATTAAGTTTTCCTAATGTATGCATGTTACCCCAGTAATTACAGTATCTCTGCCTCTACACATGCCCTGCAAATGGAAGGAAATTTTTTCCCTACACTAAGCATTGTTGTTTTTACAAGCAGAAATGCTTCCATCTCACAGCCCGGGCAGAAGGCTACTGAGCTCAGGGTGTTTGACCAATACAAAGAAGCTGGACAAGTCACAAAGGAAAGATTTCAATAGCAGTCCAAGAAATTTTAGCACAACGGAAAAACAGATTAGTACAGGAAAGTCCTTACGGTTTCTTCCAGGTAACTGAAGAGAGCTTCAGCCACATGGCCTCTTCCTCCACATCAGCCAGAAAGGTGCTTATTTCTCACAGGCAAGGAATAATAAATTATCAGAGCTGGCATCTTAAACTGCCCAGCCTTTCCTACAGCCAGGACCTCACCACTCGGTATATGAAATGTATTGACCAAACTATCAAAGGGTTCACCAGACTAATCTTTATCTAGACAGTGATTTGCAGGCAGTGGGAAACAAACAAGCAAACAAATAATGAGATCATAAATTTCCTGAACCTATAAGAAAAGTAGGTATTGTTTGCATAGTAATTACCCTGGTTCAATTACAGTATGAACAGTCTTCCAAGAAAAGTTGGTCTCCTTCCTCTGAGGGCAAAAACGAGTAAGAAACTATGATTACTTTCTCCAGTTATTTCCATGAGAGTTGAAGTATTTCCTGTAGAGGATGAAAAAGACAGTACTTATCATGAAAACAAGACATTTATTTTCAAGAGATATGGGAAATTCTACACAGTACACCTCTAAAACCTTCTGTTCATTGCCCCTTATGTTCAATAATTTTTATCCAAAAGCAGTGCTTCTTCTTAGATAGACTATCAACTGCTCTCCAGTCACATTTTATACGTCAGGCGTGTTAATATAAACCTGCAGTCATTCTGCTGAGGTCCATGTTCTAAAAGCAGTCTTGATTAGTTTTCCATACTATCTTAGAGGAGTTTCATAGATGACACTGAGAGTCCCCATTTACACAGTGAGAATAAATCCCTAAGATCATAACACTATGCATTTTGAAACCTGCAGATGACTTTCCCCAAGAAATTGCACAAATAAATCACTTGGAAGCAATAACAGTGTAGGAAAATTATACAGCTCCAGACAATGTGCAATCAGCCAACGCACAGTGTATATATTCCTTTGCCTTTATCACGCCTGACAAGCCTATGGTTTGAGACTGACAACAGAGGCTGCCTGTTCATCAGGAACAGGGCAGAATTTATAGAAAAACCTCCTGAAAGAAAGCACTCCAGATGGAGTGCCAAATCTCCATGTCAGCTCCAGACTGGTAATAATTTGTGCTCTATCTTCCTGTAAAGCACCCTTTTTTACAAGAATATTCAAAGGGCTTTTGGAGCCGAGTGTAAATGCTTCAGTTACAGTACTTCTACTAAAATGACATAGTGCAACTATGAAGAGAACAAGCACAGATGATTCAGGATATGGCAAAGTACACAGAAGTTGCCTCTTGCCTCTAAATCACAATGTTAAAAATGGTTTAGGTCAACTGAATGGCTGCCTAGCAAAATTTGCTGCTGAAATCGTCCAGTTTCTAATTCAGAGGAGTCCAATTCTGAACATAAACACGTTGACATGGATTGAGAAAATATCAACTACATCACTGAAGGAAGTGTGAGGTTTTTATTGAATCCAGGGTACAAGAAATCACTGTCACTGTCCATGGCACAAGCCCACCATTTTTACTATAGCTGCCAGCTGTGGAAGTAAAAACTCAGCAGCTCAGCAGAGAGGCCAAGGACTACACTGCACTTTCATAGTCACTGCAGCAATACCTCCCAGGTGTTATCTACACACCACAGAGGACTCACACTGGAATGTGCATTACAGTTACGACCTTTGCAGGTAAGAGCTTTCCCACAGGGTGATGCAAAGGTGCATCTCTGTTGCTTAGGATGTTTTGTTGTTGCACCTTTCAGAGGATATAGGAAGTTCTACCCTGCCTTCACATGCCCACGCTGCCGTGTGTGGAGACCTTCTGAATCTGGGTATTTCCACAATTGCAAAAAGGCTTTTACCTGGCAACACTACATGTGGGACCACAAATGGGATTTGCCCTTTTGCAATGCCAGCAGCACTGGCAAGCACGAAAGGACGCTCAGCTCTGCCAGCTTTACACCATACCACAAGGGCTTTCTGTGGCAAGTCTTTTCCTGTGTTGCTCTGACAATGAGCAGCAAGCTCTGCTTCATCGAATTTGAACAGGAGATGTCAAGTGAAGAATAAATATTCATGCTCTGGGTCAAATACTGAGAAGTCACCACACCAGGAGCAGCACGGGGAATACGGTAGCCTGCCAGTAAAGAAAATTACATACTGGGCAAACCAAAGGATCATTTACAAAGACTCAAACTCAAACTATTTGCAGACATCCTGCAGAGAAGGTTGGATGGCATTTGCAGGCAGCAGTAGGAGCAGCCTCTGCAGCTGGAACCACTGGAGCAGAGAGGAGGAAGCACCCTGGGGCATACAGAACACCCCCTCTCCCCCCACAACACCATCATGGTCCCTCTGAGCAGCTGCCCCAAAAACTGTATCTTTATGGCTACTGACACTGACGGACAGCAAAGCAGGAAATTGTTTGCCTCAGGACCTAAGCTCAGACTGATGCATGAAAAACATCCACAGAAAATCACCTTATACAGCTGGAATTGAAATCAATAACTTATCAACACTACAGAGAAGAAAGGGAAAAATCCCAGTTCTCTCTGGTCTGGTGGTTCTGCTTACTAACTACGGCTATTCTGTAGCAGTCAATAGTTTTGCAAACTAGATGTAATTCATGCACAGGTACAATACAGACCGAGAGCGGCTGAGGAGAAAGGGAAATAACAGAACAAAACCTGTGCCTGGACAGTCCTGGGACTTGGAGAAGTTCCGAAGCCCCTCCATGAGGTGACACAATTTCTTTGTCTGTGGCAGCCCTGAAAAACGATGGGTGTCACACAGACACCACGGATTGTGCTTCCAAGGGGAAGGGTTTATAATATCACTGGTAGGTGAGGAGAGACTAGAAAAATATTAAGTCCTGCCTCATGTGCTGGCAGTTGTTATTACAGCTTCCCAATATCTCATTCCATTTCCATAAGCAAGAATTACATGGTGTCTGTTTTGAGAAGAAATTTTCTGCCATGCTTCAAAAGCACAAAATTCAGAAAGAATTGTTTTTGAAAGGACTTAATAGTGTCTGAAAACTGTTCCATTTACACTCTAAAGGAAAAACACAAATAACTTATCAACCCTTAAATCGCATACAATTTGATGCACCAGTACTAAGTTAAAAATTAATAATCCCATGCCTAGAGGAACTAGATCTCACTTTCACTTTATGCTGACGGTCATTTATGTGAGTTTTGTGTATTTATCCAGATGAGAAGAGTGTAACAGACACTTGCATGGGGAAAAAAAAATCTATTTTTGTAGTCCTATCGAGTTTTCATATTGTCACACAGACAAATTGGTTCTATATTCCTGAGCCATGCTGTATTATGCCAGGGGAGGAAAGCACATCCCTGCTTCACTAAACTGTGGAGGCGTAGACTTAGTGGGATGAAAAAAAAAAAAAAGAGGGAATTGATGAAAACAATCCATTCTCATCTGGATTTGTGGGTGGGCTCCAGGTTATTCTGGTAACTCACTTGCACAGTATATTGCTGCAGTGTGCAAAAAAAGAAATTAAATCAGAGTAGTGCACACACCATGGCTTTAAGCTCATGTAACCACCCTACACTCATGAAGGGTGGAAATACAGGTAAGGAGCTACCACGTCCCTCATAGCAGTGATGGAAAAACGAGGCACAGGGCTACTGCGGCCCCAATGCATCCGTTTGTGTGTCACTGACATTGAAATTCTTTGCACATTTGGACCTAAACTGCTTTACAAGGTCACAGTGGGCACCATGGGTTGCTGCTGTCTGTTCTCAGACCCTACCTCTTCTCTCCTCTGTGAGCCCATAGACAAGGAAATGGATTTTAAGGCAAATCTGAGACCTTCTGACACCTGCATTCATGCAAGGGACCTCCTCTCCCTTCAGCTAAACCAGTTAGAAGGAATTTATCTAGCTACTGATATCAAGTTCTGCTAAGCTGTGATTTTTTTTTTTGGCCATTTGAAGCTTATAACAATTGGACTCAATTTAATACAAGTATTTCCAAGCACAGACGTGGCATTTCTTTCAAAGTAATTTTCTTCTATTATTATTAGAGTAACTTCTTATGTATTTGACTAAGTCTCTGTGTCAGCACAAGACTAAACCTTAAAAGAACAGGACTGTACCAGAATTAGGTCTTTCATATCAAATGCATCTTTGACAGACTCAAATAAATGAGAAACGATAGTTTAACATGAAACTAAGCACACTTGTCAGCTGCTGTTTTTCAAATGAGCCATCTCATACTCTCAACTCTTGGAAAAGCAGAGATTGAGTGTCAGAGAAATCAAGTGTATCCCAAGGGCTTGGGTTTGAATGCTAAAGAAAAAAAAAATCAAGTAATGCAGTAATGTGATTCTTCCTATATAGGGATTCAAAAAGGCAGCCGTGAAAATTATTAAAGGCTTGTTTGGGGAAATTTCTGCAACCAGACTACAAAGAAGACAGCTCAAAACACTGAAAATTATTAACATAATAAAAATAAGAAAGCATATATGGTGCACTCAGTTAACAATACGATTTTGTAATTACACTGCCATGGCTGCTCCAGTCTCACCAAGAGGGTTCTTCTTGCTTCCCACTGACTTGCACATGGCTACTCAGAGGAAGTTAGCTATTTATCTATCCTAAAATCACATAAATTTGGAATAAAAAACAAACAAAAAAGCAAACACAGAAACCCGTCTGTGATCTGCAGGATCACAGAAGCAGATCAGAGCCCAGGGGTGTCCCACAGCAGAGCGTCTCTGTCCCCAGGCTCCCCCAGAGCCACTCTCAGTAAGAGTCCTGCATTAAATGCCATCGCTTCCGAGAGGGGTGCCAGTGCTGGAGCTGAGGAGAAGGTCACCCGTGCCTGGCTGCAGGCTTCCCTCTGTTCCAGGCACCTCACACCGTGCAACAGGCACATGGAAAGGCACGGTGTGAAAAGGAAAACCCACAACAGAGTGGCTGGGTGGACAGAGCTTAACAACTGGCCATGAAAACAAAGGAAGAAAAAAACCAGGACCGTACTTGAGAAATGCCCTTTTGTCAAGGTAATTCTTACCATACAGTCAATCAGTCAACTGCAAACACAGTTACAGATCTCTGTAATAAAGTATTAATCACTTTTGTATACTGCTTCTGCAAGGTACTGTAGTAAAAAATGAATGCTGCTAGCACATTTCTGCGTTTTCCCTTTTGTTACTGCTGAAGCTTACATCTGAGAAAGCCAGTTTACTGTAGCATTACTCTTTTCTTTTTTTCCCAGCTGTATTTTTCCTTTAAACCTTAGAGAATAATTTAAATTCCTCGCACAGGACAATAGTAAATAAGATTAGGGTATGCATTTCAAATGTAGCATACTAATGGCATTTTTGGACTCTGTAATAAATCATGTCTCTTCTCTGCAAGCAGTAAATGGACAAAATCTGTGAAATATACATCTCCATATAGGAGTCTTATACCTTCACTCTCATCTTATCTATCCACATCTCTGGTACCTTGGTATTGTAGATACAGTATTAGCTTTTTTTAATACATCACACAACAATCCAACAATCTCATTAACTGCAAATACTGCAGGAATGCAGCAGCCTGCTGATACCCATCAAACCATTTCAGCCTTCACCAGGGCCAGTTGTCAGCAAGAAGCAGCCAAACATACACTGCTCCATCTGATTCACTTTATCACTTGGTTTTACAGTTTCTGCTTAGCACTGAACTGACAGAAGGGAAATGTTTTAGCATTCCATGTGAGGACCACTTATTTCAACACACTGAAGCTTTGTTTTTGTACCTAACCTTTGGGTAATCTCATCTCTCCCATGGGCTTCTGACATTTATGTTTGTTCTGAGGAGCTGCAGTTTACCCTACTGCAAACAGGAAGATCATGACTGGGTATTTCTATTATCTGATAGTCTTTCAGCTCATTTTTCTTCTTCCTTCCACATAACATTAGCACAAACCACTGCTTGGGCTTTCCATCTCCTCTTCGCTATTTCACCCTGTATCTATTGAGACAACTACAAATTGTTCTTCCTGGTAGAGACAAATCCAGTGCTCCTAATTCAGCTTTGAGTTCAGGTAAATCCCAGCCCTCTGTTCAACCCTGCAAGGGTAAAATGGCCAGGCCTATGCTATGCCTTATAAACCCTGTCCTAGTTTCCAAGAAAACCTACTAGTCTGGCACAACAGACATTTCTTAACATTTTTTTACTCTAGGAAGTCCTTTTGGCTAAAAAAGGATAACAAACTAGTTTCTGTTCTCTATTCCACAACTGGTAGAAATGAAAAAGAGCATAAAAGATTAAGGATTATGGAGTGTGGGTGCATTTATTTTCAGAAAATTGCATAGATAAAAATGAACTTTCTTCTTCCAACAGACATTCTCCAAATCCCCTTTAAGTTTAATTTTCTGCTGTACTTCCCAGATAAGCATTCAGTGCTTCTTGGTTTTAGCTCATGCAATCAATACATATCAGAAAATTGTTACCCTCTAAATGCTAACTTACACATTTTCTTTCTTCAATAGCTTCAGGCTAGAGCAGGTACTCCTCACATGGGTTGGTGTTGGGGGCTTCACAAGGATGAAATCTTTACTATGGACTTCTGTTAGTCTTTACTATTGACCCTCATGTTCCTGTGGCAGTGGAAAGGCTGCCACTTCAGGGCCAGCCTTCAGAGAAGTTGAGCTTATTTACAGCAGCAGGAGCTGAGCATGCCAGCTGACTCTTATTTTTGGTTTGTAAGGAGGCTCCTTTTTGGCACCAGAAGCACCATCAGCATCACAGCAACCATCACAGCCCGAGGGCAGGTGCAGACCCGACGGGGCTGGCATTAGTGCTGGCTCAGCTCCCTAAAGCTAGTGCCAAGAAGGCAGCTGGAAGCTGTGAAGTTTAGTCAGAAATTTTGATAGAAGTTGCCAGAAAGATAACTAAAAGCTGTTGAGGCTTTTCTTGCATCAGGGACTCAGAAGTTCCACTTACAGAAAGCTTAGGAGTGAGGTCAGCAATCCAGGGAGCTGAAGAATTTGACAATAAGACAGTTGAGTTACTGTGATTGCAGTGGTAACTCCATCTGAGGCTACCACATCCTAGGCTATCTCAACTGCTCAGGATGTGTCTGGTCTGGAAGTTCTTGTCTAGAAATAGCTGTTAACTCTTTCGGAGAAAATTTCTACAGCAAGCCAGCAAAGTTTGTGATACAACATTAACCAATCTCTCTCACACAAAAGTCTAATTAGAGAAAGAAATGCACAACACTGCGCCTCTGGGGGTTTCCCCACTCCACTGCCCACAAATGCTACACCTCCCAGGGTGCCCACCACAAGCTGTTTCCAACACAGCAAACCCCACACACCCCTTCTGCAGCAACTCAGCATTTCTTTTTGACCCCAAAACAACCTGACATTACTCCTAAAGCTATCCAGCTCTCCAGAAGCACTTATACAACAGCCACACCACAAACAAACAAAAAACTTTCCACATTTCCTGTGTCACCCGCAGTTTCTCCAGTTTGTGACCCAGCTTTACTCATCATCTAGCTACAGCACGTTTTGACAGGTATAATTCATTTAACTACAAAATATGGGTACAAGCCACTTCCAGTTTTTCCTCCTCACAGAAAAGCCTTGTCATTTAACCCACTTCACAGCTTATCCTTCTGACAACAGAACCACACAGACGGAGCAGAAAAGACAGGAATTAATTAAAACACAGGCAGAAATAACTTTCTAGAAACAAATGCTTGCATTTTTTTCAGAAATTTCACACGTTATCATTCAGTTACTGCTCGGCATCCTGCTCACCTCCTCCACCACGCCAGCGTGAGCAGCAGTAAGGGTACAGGTCTCAGAGATACTGCACATAGCACTGCTTTGGAGCTGTCATTCCTGATTAAAATCTGCATGTGGATCCCACTCCAGCAAGGCTGGATCTCTCTCCAGGACTGCTGTCAGTCTGCACAAGACACCTCCATAAAACAAAAAGAAATAAAATTAAATGCTGCAGCTCTTCTTGTTCATCTGGCTCAGCAATGAACATTTAAATATAAAATGTTTATTGTCACATAAGGTGAGCGCTCTGTCCCAAGCCAATGAGTTGGCATCCTGCAAAGCCAGGCATATATTTGTAATTGTTGCCATCCAATAGTTTGCATTGTTAGGAACAAGATTTAAGGGTTACACTCTGCATCTATTACCTATTTAAATTACTCTTCCAGTATGTGAATATTAAACACTGCAAGAGGCAGATGAATGTCTGTACTAAACTACAGTAAGAAAACTAAGATTAAATGAACATTGTTCTAATGAAATGTTTATTGGAAATAAGAGACACCCTTACTGCAGTTATAATTCACTCTTCTCTGCCAATCCCTAAATTGGATGACATTGTTCCAAACTTGTTATGCCAGTAAATAAAAAATTCCATGTTTAATATTGTCCCATTTGAATTTTGATTTATAAGACCTAAATTTTGCATGTGAAAGCATTTTTAAGAAAATCCTACAAATTGGTTCCTCTGACGTAAACAGCAGCAACGAAATAAAAAGGTATCACCAAGCTACTGTTGATAACTTTTTCCTGCTGCAAGTGTCCTGTAAACCAGATGTTCTGTGCTTATTTTCAAACCTGTCTTCCATCTTTCAAACATAAGAAGAAAGAGATTGAACATCTTGAGCACGACTCCAAGTGCTAAGTAGAATTATTGCCCTGGGGAGGAAGGACTTGTCCCTTGAATCTCAGGGTTTTTGTTTTAATCCGATGCCCAGGACATGACCGTCTTTCCACAGACTACTTCTAAAGCTGAGTGCTTGGACAAATGCCATCATCAGGACACTGCAGCACTGTTCATTCTGCACCTGAGAGCCTAACATCACGAAAAACTTCCTGAGAAATTCTGAAGAAAAAACCCTTCTATTTTGACTTTAAAAGACACCATTGTCGGGTTCAATTAACAGTTTCATCACTCCTTTCATACCAGGTAATTTAAAGTCCCTGACATAAATGCAAACCAGTCTGTAATTATCCTTCGCTTTCCTCATTCTCTTCTTTTGCTTCTAGGAGGGAGACATCCAGCTGTAGCTGTGCCACTTCCTCTCTAGCATGACACCACATTTCTTGTTGCAGCTCTAGAGAGTCATTTGGCAGCAGAGGAATGGCCAGCCCATAGAGGACAAGTCCAGCTCTCCCTGCCAAGAGACACTGGAAGGACATTGTGCTGCCATGGTGGGTCCCACACACACGAGGAAGGAAACAACCCAACCCACAGTACGATTTGGGGTTCCCCTGAAGACAGGGAAGGGGTTCAAAACTATGCAAAGTTAATTGTGCAAGGGTGTGTGTCCCTTGCTACAAGCCCTGAGTACATAGTAATGGGGTGGGAGGGAAGAGTCATCAGTCAAGCTCATCCCTTTGCAGATCCTTTCAACTGCACCCCTGATCCCTCCTATGTACCTGAACTGCCCATCTGGATTTCCACAGCTCCTCTCACACCCTTCCCTGGCCTCCTCCCAGCCAGGCTCCCCAGCTCTTGCAGGGCTGGCTGGCAGCAAGGGCCACAGGACCACCTGCTGTTTTGCAAAGCAGTAATCCCCATAAAACGTAATGGCTCCCAGAGGTGTGGAGTGGGGTTTGGAGGAAGCAAACATAAAACCCAAAAACTTTCCAGCATGAACAACTGGAAAAAGATCCCTTGAGTCACCAGATCTTCTCAGCCTGCCATCGTCAGTTCTCCTAAACTACTCTAAAAAAAAAAAAAAAAAAAAAAAAAAAAAAAAAAAAAAAAAAAAAAAAAAAAAAAAAAAAACAAACAAAACCAGAGAAAAGCAAAAGAAAAAGAGGGGACAAAACTCCCCAACAAACAGTGAATAAATATTCTTACATTCAACCTTTAACGGGACAGTCAGGCACTAAATAACAGTAATTCCTTTTCTCAGTTACTAATTGAAGTTGCCATTTTCCTCCTGACCCACGGATTCTTGCAGCACAAGCATTACTGTAAAAATCTCAAGTATCCTGTATTAGTCTAATCATTACGGGCTCTTATTTCCCAAAACCTGCTTCAGGTGGGGCCCACTGACAATCCCCTGATGGGGCAAACACCAGAGACATCCAAGGAAGCAGCTCCCTCCCAAGTTACTGGGGAAGCCAGGGCTCACCCTGGTTTGGTGAGAGCCTCTCCTAAATACTGCTAAATGCTTCTCCTCCCTGTACTCTGCTCCTGATCTCGTGGGTGTTGTTGTCCCAGGAATGTTCAGCCAACAGAGCTCACAGCCTGTGGCCCTGGCTGCAGCCCTGTGCCGGGATTGGCAGGAACACCCCAGATAAACACACGCACACACACCCCCATCCTCAGGCACGGGGGTCAGCACATCCCCAAACGCTGCAGTGCTCCCTCTCGGGTGCTGGGGAAAAAGATGGTTTAAAGTAATTTCGTCCAGTCTAGAAAATGGCCTAAATATTGATGTCAATACCATCAGCGACAGAAAATGGGTGCATAGGTATATACATAGATATTTTAATCTTTGGCCTTTCCAAAAGAAATTAAACTAATACTAAAAAGAAATTTAAAAATCACAAACAATTAGCTGAGGGATGAGCTTTCAACTCCTCTGATTTGAAGTATCTCCTAAACATACCCCACAACCATCATACCCTAATGAACATTGCAAAGAAAACTTGTATTTATTTTACAGCCTCCCAGTACAAAAGTTCCAATCAGATAGCTGAGAAATGCAAGTTAAAAATAGATAGAACTCCACCTTTTGTTCTAGAACAAGTGTAATCATTTAAACTACTGTTAATAATATGTCATTGCCAGGTAGTTGTCCTCACAAGCTACCTGACACCTAATCTATCACCATCAACTTATATTCAACTCTAAATGAGATGCAACAGCATTTAAAGCTGTATCAAGCTCTTCCAGCTGGATCAAAAAGCATGAATGAAAAGCAAATACGCATTTGCTTTGCTTATCTATCAAGTCTGGCTCACAGCTCAAGGTCTACAAAGGTTGCAGGGGGAGATTTTTAAATTTCTACAGTCTTCTCAGAGTTTAAACTTTAAGTTAACAAGAGAAGATAGATTTGAGCTACCAACACTGCAAGACACCACTGTAATACGGCACCAACAGTCGCACCATTTTAATCAACGATGTTCCTATTCACAGACACACATTGCTGATCTTCAGCCAAGTCACGCAGGAGAAAATTGCATTCATGCTCCCTGGTACCGCTGCTTCTCGGTAATCCATTACTGCATTGCAGCAGGTCCAAACCCCCTTCTCAAAGGCATTTCTTCCATCAGCTCTTCAGAGGAGTGGCAGAAGGAGCGGAAAGCAGCACACCTCCAAGTCACCGAGGGTCCTTTATTCACTATGAGGTACACTCACTGACGTGGGAACATCAGTGAGACAGTATAGCAGTGGTATCACTCTCCCAGCATGAAAGCCTTTTTGGCTCCATTGAAAAATTAAGCCAGACCTACCCAAAGTTAAAACAAGGCTGTGGAGACACTACTCACTGCAAATCACAGATACCTGCAGAGGGAAAGCTCCCATCTACCTGCCTGCACAGGGATGCACCTGGGACACAGAGCGGACGTCACAATTTTGTATCTCCGACAGAGAGACAAGAAACCCCTTCCCCGCCTGCTACTGATATCCAGCACGATGACAAGACAATCAAGAGTCAGGAAACATCTCAGTCTGGATCATCTCTGATAACCAGAAAGTGGCTTTACTAGCACCCTAGGACCAGCAAGCAATGGGCTCTTTCAGCACCTAGACAGTTTGCTGGCAGTGAAATCTTCATAATCCTGAGCCTTTACCTCCAATTCAAATAGTTCATTTAAACACAGCAAATCTACTTAAGTGCTGTTAGTACTTGGCAGGTAAACATGTAGTAACTTAAGAAAACAGGCAATCCACAATCTGCAAGAAATAAACACCCCTTCTGACTTCTTGTATATTTTATACTTAATACATTATCATAAGCCCCCAAGATGTGTATGATTTTGGTTGTAACTTCGTTTCTTCTCACAGTTGCATGTGGGAAATAATCTCTCCTGGTAGCTGTTTGCCTATCATTGAAAAATTAAAGAAGTATTTTTGGGAGGGCACTTTTATCTCTTCCATCATCTTGAATTTTGGCTTGGTGTGGTTCTTTTATACCTAACCCCTTGTTTCCAGTTCTTATACCCACCTGTATTTGCACTGTACTTAGTCAATACCAAAGCCCAGACATCACATACCTGTAGTCTTAGCAAGTTTTATAGATTCTGACAAACGTGTAGCTGAATTTCTCACTAATCTTTCAACAGGACCATAACACTCAGCACCTCTAAAAGAACTTTTACCCTTTAATTCCTGTGTGCCATGCACACATCGACTGAACAGCATTCCACAAAGCACTGTTAAATCTTTCAATTTCCAGGAAGTAAATACAAATTTTATACCACATTTGAGAAAAGAAAATCAGTTCAGTAGCACAGACAAAAGAGAAAATAATGAGCCAGATGACAGGATTAATTTAGAGTTTATAACATATCACTAACTGCACCCAAGTCAAAATCTCAATGAAAACAAAGAAATCTGATTTTGGACTTACAAGCAAGTGTGTCATCAAAACAATGCCCTTACACCTCAAAAATGAATTTTGGGAAATGTATTCTTTTTCCTCCCTCTAAATGTTGTTTTCTTCAACTGAAAGTTTTGTCTCTTTCCTTGTTTTCCCCTTTACCATGGCATCACAAGCCTAAGAGATGCTCATACTCTGAAATCCTCAGACTTCCCCAGGAGCTGGGGTATTGGCAGTAAAGGCCTCAATGCCAGTAAAGTTGTAAGAATCAGCAAAACCAGTAAGCACTGGAGATTCCTTAAATAACCTTTTCCCAGCAGCCTGAATCCCCTTTCCACTGAGAGAATGCACCAAGGCTACTGCAGAAGCTTTCACACTTCTCTCATTATCACAGGAGTCTGTTTTACAGGAGACTGGTGGGAGAATGATGCTCCCTGGAGGAGTTTCCAGGTCTCATGAATTCACTGCAGTGCTGCAGTCCTGTACTTGCTTTAAATTCAGGTTTCTTAGGCCACATGCATAAAAGACAATCTCGGCTTCATTTAAAACAAGATATATCTCTGGAACCTCTGATCCATAAAGAGCTTGGAAACACTGGCAATACACGCTTGCCAGTTCTGAAAGTATATTGGAAAAACTATGTATTACTGTGTAGTTTTTTCTTCTTTGTGGTTCTTTTCCAGGAACTGCTGTATGTTTGCGAAGGTTTAAGGCCAAAGTACTGTACAGAACAGAATTTCATTCTGAAGCACCAGACCAGTATAAAAAACATGAGGAAGTGCTAAGATCCTGCATTTTGTTCACTATGCTGGCAGTGAACTGTGTTCCCAATAAAAAACAATCCCCATGTCCTTCCTTTAAAGCCAGTCAGTCCAGGGAATAAAAATCCCAGTTAAGATCTGTTCTTACAGCATGCTCTTGCTTCCAAGACGCCCTAGCTAAGCTCATCCTAGGCACCACTCCATCCTTACATAAGCTCTTGGCTGCTACCTGTTGTGCCCAGTGGCTGTGTCCTTACTCCAGAGGGACTCACACACACACCTGCAGCAACAAGACTGTCTCAGATCAAGTCACACTCATTTAACTTGACAGCTACATCTTCAGCCCAAGGTAAGAGCTCCTCAGGGCAGATATTTCAGGGAAGAACAGTTCCTTGGCATGTCTTTATTCTGGGGAAAAGCATTTTTGGTTGGATTTCTGCTTCCTCATTTTCCAAATGCTAATGCCCTCTGCTTAAAGCTGTTGTTTTTATGATCATGTTGTTCACTGCACAAATCCCAGCCCTGCAGCTCAGGACCGCTGGGCTGAGCCCAGCTGCTGGTGGGCGGCCCTAGAGATGACAAACCCCTGGGAGGCACACAGCCCAGGTTCACATGGGCTCATACCACCCGTACAAACAGTGTGTTCCACTCCGCTGCTTTCTTCTCAAACTGATGTAAGTTTAAACAGCTGTAAGATGCTTTCAGCCATCAAATAATAGAGGCTGTGAGCTCCTTACCAGCAGCCACAGCAAGAGCTTGTGCCTGCTACTTGAAGTCAAATTTCTGTCTCCAGCAGGGGTTCCCCAACTTGCTCTGCTCTGCTGCATTCTTTCCAAATAGCTGTAAATTGAGGTTATTGTAAGACACTTAAAGCTTTCAAGTAGCAAAGCTGAGCTCTGCTGCTCTCTGACATCAGCTCTAAGAGCCATAGAGGAACACATAAGGCAGCTTACCACAGGTCTGCCCAAGTTCACTCTCAAACCAGGAAGCACCAGAGAAACTTTTATTGTTAACTTCCTCAGGACAGAGAAATTTTTCTAATCATTACAAGTTATAAAACCAACAGTTGCCTGATTTATTGCTCTTTGAAACAGAAGGGATGACTGGAGAACAGTGTGTGCCCTTGCCCGTATTCTAAATAAAGTTATGTGAACAACCAAACAGCAGCAGAGTTGAAGAGCACTCAGTCCAAAGGTGTACAGACAGCACAGGGATCTGATCATTGTTAGAGATTCGCTTATACTCCCATTTGGCCATGAAGTGGCCTTAAAGTGGCATAAAAGGTGCACTTGAGTTCACACCTAATCTGGATGGCCAGAGTTTATGGCTGGGGCAGATAGCTCTGAGTTACTCAAAACCTTCCTGTGACGGCAGTGCTGAGCACACACATCACACAACACCGTGGGGAGCAGCCATGCAGAGTCTGGGCTGCTTAGACCCAAGCACCAGACAATCACAGACTGACAATTTTGGATGGCTGGCCAGGCACCCTGCTTTAGCTGGGAACAGCCTTAAAAATAAAAAATGTTTCCCCAAACAGCCTACTTTTAGCATTTCCTAGCTTTCTTAACGTGAGTTTGCAGTATCAGTATGTGTTTAAATGTATTCAAAGGCATCATATATAACGTGCAGCTATCAGAACACTTTACTTTTATCCTCTGTGATCGACAGTAAGAGCAACAAGGATTGAGGTGGTTTTGAAAAAAATACATTGTTCTATTATGCCACCAAAACCCCCACAAACAGCACAAACCCCAAAATACAACACTTACTCCTAATATTCCCTGCAAATCCTTGTCTGATTGCGTGTTGTCTGCATGATCCTAAACGGAACATAAAAGCACAGCAGTAAAGAGGAAAAGAGAGATGCCGTTGAGATGAGAGAAAGGGTTTGCCAGGTCATCCTTTGCTCATTCATAAAACCATTTGTTGATTTTTCAGTTAACAGCTCTTGCCATTGTCATAAGTTTTTAACCTCTTTTTCCCCTTAGGGCTTTTCCAAGCAACGATGGATCTTTCGTCGCCTGCGCCCAGTGTTCCAACAATCAACAACAGGGCTATGCCACACCCGCTGATCAGCTGAAAGGATTTAGGTTTGAACAGTGAAACCCTGCAGGCTCTTTCCTCTACGCATTTGTAGTTCTCTAACTCATTCTCCATGCTACAGCCATCAGCCAGCTGGGAAGCAGTGCCTGATACTCCTCCTCTGCTTTCTCAGCTGTTTTAACTAAGTGGATTATGAGGATGCAGTGGTGATTCCTTCCTATCCTTTCCTGACAGAGGGGCATCACGAAGTCCTCACAGCCACAGAGTCCCTGCTCTGACGATCAGGTCTGCTCTCTTGAAGCCCTTCTGCAGCAGGGACCCAGTAGCACAGAAAGACACAGAGTGCTGACTGAGAAATGTGGCTGTTTTTTCCCTGTGAATTCATAATGGTCTTTATTCTGCTGCCTGAGACCTGGCAAAGTCCATCTCCTTGTCGCAGCTGCCATCTGCAGGCACCCGAGCTCCTCGCTGGGGAACAGACTCTCCCAGGAATGGAAAAGGGGATGTGTCTGGCAGAAAGGCTTTTCTTCCCTTTCCACCTCGCTCACTATTTTTCTACCTCCCATCTGTTAATCCCTCCCCCCTTCCTGGCCTCTCTGCTTTCTCCATATGCTTGCTCTGCTAACATCTATATTCTTCCTCACCTTCACATATGTCCATCTGCTGATGCGATGGAGCTGCAGTCTAAGCTTTCAGCTACCACCAAGCATCGGAAAGAAATGTAATCCCCAATCCTTCCTTACATCTCGCCCTCCTTCAACAGCAGCAAGGAAACCGACCACCAATGCTGCCTTTTTATAGGGATACCACTGGGAGACCACTGCTTAGCACAAAACCACCAGAAAGCATCAAAATCCCCTAAATTAACAGGTGATTCCCTCCTATCCTCAGAGCCTCCTTCAAGCAGCTGCTCCCTAGGGTTAGCACCCCAGTCAGGAGCAGTGTTTCAGCAGGGATTTCACTGGTAGCCTCAAAAGCCTCTGAGACTGTCCTACACCTAAGGCCAAACAGAATGGGATGCCCAGAAATCCAGTTTTCACATCCTGCCTACCCCCTAAACCACGCCCTGTATCATCCCTCTCTCCCTGTATCAGAATATTAAAGCCTCACCAGCAGCATGTTAAAGCCTCACTGCTCTGTCCCCTCCTTCTCAGGCAGAGCATTGCTTAAATTATCTGCCTATCTGTGGAAATAAGGCACTATTTACACAGGCGCACATATACCACGCTACCTTTTATCATCTTGTCAGCAAGCTGAGACTGAAAACAGCAAAACATGACTCTGTTAGAGGGAAGGCCTCATTGTCACAGCCCAAAATGTTTTCAATTACCTTCTCTCCATACCACAAAACCCTCTAATGAAACATGCAGACCCCAGAGGGAAAAGCAGGTGCCTTAGTATATCATACAAGTGAACAGGCAAATCCTGGCTCTACTTCATTTCTAACCATCGCCCTTCACAACCAGACACATTCTCTGTTTTCCTTGTACAACCAGCCTCCCCCTCCCCAGCAAGTGTTTAAGCACGAGCCAGTTGTACAAACCTGCACTGAGAACTATTCTCATTTTCTACCAAGCACCTCATGACAGCTCTTCTCATAATAAATACCTCAGATGGGTACCTCAGAAACATGGTGGACGGCAATTAAACTCAGTTATCTCAGTTTGTGTACAGGAATGCCTTTGCTCATCTTCTGGCTTTGAACTGCATTAAGAGCAAAGACTTCTGAACTAAGAACTGGTAAAGAACAAGATTGAACATTTTGAAGTGCCTGGTTTTGTACCCAAAATACCACATGGCTTGTGTTTTCAATTCCTCTGCCCACTGCCTAAAAAACCATTGCTTTAGAGTAACAGAGCTATTGGATTTTTGTATCAATACATTTTGTGCAGGCTGGAATTGTCTAAGCTACCGAAAAATACTTTAACTCCAGAAAACAAAGTTGTGATCTTTGATTACAATGAATATTCACTAGAGGCAATGTAAAACCATGCTCAGCAGTAGCTCTGCCGCTCATACCTTACTCTTTGCATAATTCAAGACTTTCTTTTGATAGCGAATCAAGGCACTGTGTGGGCACTGAAACAAACCTGATATAGCTTGTGAGAGCTAGAAAATCATTACCTAATCTAACACAGCAGCAGGCAATATTCCTCTTCCTCCTCTATTATCTTAACAATGCAAGGCAAGAGTCATGCAAGGCAAGAGTCATGCTAAACACAACCACCAGGCAAACATAGTATCAGAAACGAACCTTTTGCTACCATGTCCCCCAGAGGATCTCATGGATGAGCAATTCTTCTCACCCACATGAGGATCCAGCAGGCTATAAAAATGAAACAGTGAAAACAACAAAAGCAGAAAATGCCCCACAAGTCAGCACAGGAGAGGCAGACGCACACAGCTTCAACACCACCCTTTGGAAGAGAAACACGTCAGCCATATTAACTGTGTGCCTTGCCACTGCACTGGGCAAAAGCACCAAGACCTGCGGGGACTTCCTAATGGAAAAAAGAGAGATTAAATAGAAAAATATATACATGTGCTTCCTTAAAATTTATTTGTAATGCAGTTCCTGGGGCTCAGCAGCAATTTGGTGAGACACAGGGATGCCGAAACAGAGGGATAAAATGAGCAGAAGTACAAATGGTGCCATGAAGGTTTGAATGAAAACAGAAAAGGTACCATATTAAAGAGTTAAGAGAACCAATGTTTTAAAACATGTCGAGTTTGGCAACTGGGTGCAGTTTTCTTGCATCATCATAACATTTGTACATCCATGTCTGCATCCTCCAGAAAGCTTAGTTCCTCCATGGACAGTGTTCACAAACTGCTGGGATGCCTCACAAGGAAGGGAGCTGACTCCCACTGTCCTGGTAAAGCACTCATCAAGAGGAAATTTCGCAGCTGGATTCCCACATAAGCTCATCAATCCAGCACAACTAAATGAGCTCCTCATGACAAAAGGCTGACCACACAGGCTTGTTGGAGTGCAGTACCTTCCACTTCACAGCCCTCACCATACAAGTCACTGCAGCCACAGCTGCCAGGAGAGGCACTAGAGACAAGGGTCTTCATACATCCACGTCAGGTGCGCCATGCACAGCCTGAACTAACACAAACAGAGCTTTAAATAACAACATGGTACAAAGCTATGCTATAGCCAGACCCATATGCTGAGTTTTCACCCAAAAACTTCATCTCTGCCTTTGTGAGCGGGAGCTGGGGGCAGCTCAGCCCTCTGGACAGCTCTCCAGCAATGCCAGGAGCTGCCAGGCAGACCCTGATCCCCTCCACTGACGCACCCAGGCACAGCAGCTCACTCACGGCCCGTCCCCAGCACAGCTGTTATGACAGCTCTATGCAAGTTTAATATTAAAGCCTAGAAGACTATTTGCATAATTAAACATTGATCTCTCCCTCTCTCTGCATGTGCCTCTAAATTTGTGTGAAAGACATTAATCCACTGTCTGCCTCAGGGCAGAAGTCCTGCAGACATGAGGTGGTGCCAGTTCCCCATGGAAAATTCTGTCCATCTTTAGAAAAGCATGCAGAACTTTTAAAATGTAAAGCCAAGGTGACAGACCAGGGGCATTTTCCTTTTTATCAGGGAACAAAGAAGAGAAACAAAGGGATAGGGGGATTAGCCTCCGGGCTGGCACAGGAAAGGGGATGTAATTGCTAGGCTTTGCTACTGCAATGCCCATAAATCTTCAACCGTGGGTGTTTGGACAAAACAGCACACCCAGAATAAGCAACAAAATATAAATGCCAAGCAAGAGCTATTTTTCAAAATGTACTGCAAGCTACTACCAGTAGGCACCACTGAACCCACTTTTTTGTCAAACAGTTATTCAAAAAGTATAATGCTCAAGCAATCCAAAATAATTTTTGATTATTAAGTATTTTGGATTTTGGAGAAACAAGAGGATCCTGCTTGACAAAAAAGAAGAGACCCTGGGACCCATAACTCAGATATTGGGCTACTGCCAGTCAGCATGCCGTCCCACAGCACACTGTCCTTGCTCGACTAAGCCACAACGGGAATGTCAGGGTGAGTCTCCTGGGAAAGCAAACCAGGCAGTGGTCTCGAAATACATCTGATAGCACCATGGAAATGCAACTGGTCACAGAGGAGAGTCTGTGAAGTACTGGGGTAAGCATATACTGTTTTGCATAGGCAGGGGTGGGACGGAAGTTGACTCTCATCCAAAGGAGAATCTGCCTTAGTTTGTCCTTTGGGAGGGAAATGACATCAGTAACAGAGCAGTTTCAGTGTTCCTGGTAAAAGGGAAGAAGAAATTACAGCCCACCACAGGTGGTGTGGGCAAAACAGTCTAAAAGTAATATTAAAGTTAAAACCTGTGTGATAGTTCTGTTGCCCAGTCAAAATGTTTGCTTTTGTGTCCATGCAATTAAAGCATTCCAGAGGGGACACACATGCACAGGATGCACGCTGAGAAGACACTGCATTTGATGGAGGAAAATTAATAAGAGCTCTCTCTCATACATATGGATGCTCAGGGGAGACAAAACCAAGCAAATCTCCATAACCAAATCAGCCGACAAGGAGAGATGCAGGGGATCACTTGTGGCAATGCTGACATCTGGGCAAATTTTTCAGTTCTGGAATAGTCATCCCAAAGCTGCCAAAGTTTGCCAATATCCGTCCTCAGAGGAGCACTGCCACCCCACTGCAGCAGCCCCTGGCCTCAGCCCGACTTAAAAGCAGCCGCGGATTCTCCAGCTACCCAAACTGCCCAGGTTTCACTGTCGTCCATGGGCACAAGCTGCTCCAAACGGAGACTGAAGGGGCCCCCAGCTGCAGTTCTCTGGGGAGAAAATTTTTGCTCATGCCAGGAAGCGGCAGGGGCAGGAATCCAGGGTTTCCGTGAAACTTCCAATAGGCAATGCCTGCAATGTCACTGTGGGGAAATTTCTTCAGTGTATGAGGTGTAATTTGGAAATAAACTATTTCTCTATGTAAATTGCATAAAGCCATCCCACAGAATGTATGAAAATATCCAAGTGCTCAAATTAATTGCTTCCATGGGAGGCACCAGTAGATAAACAGCCAATATGAATATTTTGAGTTCCAATTTCTATCTTGTGCTACCATAAGTTATTTTCACATTTAAATAACAAACTTGTATTTAAGTTAATCAGGGTTTAACAGTTAAGTCACAATTGAAAAATACCAGGGGAATCCTAACTTGGCTGCAAGCACTGATTATTCTGTATTTTCAAAATTGTAATTGGAGGACTGCTTTTTCCCCCTAGTTATCACAGAAGAAAATTGCATTCAGTTTTTTTCCTTCCAAGTCACTTTAGCTGAAATTTTTACTGGGACATATCAGAATACCTTTTGTCTTCATCAAGTCTTTTACTTTTCTTATATGAATAAATACTGAGATCATGGCAAATAGTTGCATATTTGTTCAGCACAGAATATGTAAATGTTGTTTTGCATTTTGTTTTGGGCCCTTTTTTAAAGGTCAGCAAGCAGCACACCTAATCTAACTTGTAATTACTCTAGTAAACATGGCTAAATAGATAAATGCCAGCACATTTAGGTATATAACATTAAATGCACTGTTTTCTGTTCCTAATGTACCAGATAACGAGTAAAGCAGAACTACAGAACTTTTCTAGCGATGATTTGCAAGCCAAGATGAAATGGAGTTTGCTTGTCTTTCAATAGGCTAACGAGGTCCTTTTTTCCTCCACAAAATGTTCTGATTACTTCTCCTTGTTCTTCTTCAGGAGATGCAGGACAGGATAAAATAGCTGTTCTGCATGAATAAGGAAATAACCTAAGGTGCAACAGGTCAGTCCATAATGTAATATACTTCCAGTGTCAGCTTCAAGGGCCCGCCTGATTTTTGGCAGCCATCTGTTATATTGATCAGATTACCCGGTGACAGTGAAATCCAAAGGATGTGTATTCCAGCAGCTTTGATGGGTGGGGAAAGCCAGGCAAGCCAGGGAAGTGACCAGCATCCCATGCAGACAGTGTCACGTGAACCAGAGAGCACAGCCTTGCCCAAGGACAGGGTCACCCCCTCGCAGCGGGGTGCAGCATTAAATCCATAAATTTACTTTAATGAGTGACCATAAATAAACCAAGGAGGAACAGAAGGTTACGTGTGCAGGGAGCATGGGGAAGCTGCAGAGAGTTTTCCCCAGCACCACAGTGAGGCTGGGCAAGAAGTGAGAGCCACCACCAAAACGAGGCGGAAGCCATAGGGAGCTCCCATTTGGAGCCTGCTGGCTCCTGCGTATGGGAAAAGCAGCCCTGAGCAAGCATCTCAGCCACTTCCCTCCTCACCTGCTCAGCCACAGCCCCCTTCAGCTGAGAGAGCTGCCCAGCATCTCAGCCAGTCCAGGTCCAAAAATCACGCGCTGGCTTCTCTCATTCAGCACATGCAGAGTCTGGGTTTCCCACATCCACCCCAAAACCTCCATTAGGTCCTGCTGTCCCTGCGGTGTGTCTCTGTAATCTCCTACAGGACTGGACCCCTAAAGCCCAGGCCAACAGTGGCTGCATAGTTGCATTTCTCATCCAAGCTTCTGTGTGCTATTTCCTCAGCAGGAGGGCAATGGTATATAATTTCTATACTTCAAAATAAATCTGGAAAAAAGCAGGTAAACCTAACTTCTTCTTTAATGCCTTTTTGATATCTTTGTCTGTAATCAAAATATAATTTTTCAGCAGCATTTGCATTTCTCCTGTGAGAATGGAGCATAAAAGCAATCCAAAGCCCTAACAAAAGGAACCACAGGTTTCTGAGTAAAAACAAATAGCTCTCATCCCACTAAACCCCACAGCTACTGCAAATCACTTGATACAATATTTAATACAAATACCAGACTCCAGTCCCTGACTGAGTCAGGATAAAGAATCTACTCTAAAAAATAATCACCATATATATCGCCCCACACATCAATATTAAGTGAAATGAAATAACAAAAGAAAATCGTAATTTCCCAACCACAACTCTTGTCAGAGTACAGCCTAAGAAAATTGTCAGCCAGTATTTGACTAATACTCACATTAATTTCATTGAGCCTACTTAAGACTGCTGTGAGACTGTTAATATACCACACCACTGCCACATGCCAGCATAGAAAAAAACTAAATCAGATCAAGACTGGTACTTTGTAAGAAATTAAAATCTCCTGTCAGTCTAGGAAAAAACACAGTACTTCTCCCCATGAGTATATCACACACACAAAGCAGGCACAGTAGGACCAGAGACACGTCAACTTTAAATACCCACTTTTTGTGCTGTCAGTTGTGTAGGCACGACACCACCATTCTGTGTGCTCGGTATAGCTCCAGTGACCCTGCACACCCTGATGGGCTGTGAGGGGTGGCCAAACCACAGCAAAGGCCACCAGAGCTTGGTGCCAGCCCTCAGCCTCTGCCAACACACCCATATGTGCTACAGAGCCACCTTAAATTCAGTTCCTAGACCACTTTCCCCCAGCTTCACAGAGAGCTTCTGGAAAGCTCCATCCCACCCTGCCTGTGCTGTGTGGGTCCTGCTCACTGCTGAGCCCAGAGCAGGCAGAGGGGCTCACAGTGATCTGCTGCCTCACCCACCTCCCATCACCTCCGGCACCCACTGCAGGGGCATTTCACACACCAGTGGCACCTCTCTTTTCTGGATAAGTTGCACACTTGGGATGCTTTATAAACACAAGGCACACCTTGCATTTCACCTACTACAGGCAGGAAGTTTTGCCAAAAGGCCATGTTTTGCCAGCAAATCTCCATGCACGGCGTGGACTGGGAGTCAACACCAAGTGCTTGGTCTTGAGGGAAATACACATTAACTGAGGCACTGAAACTGAAATGGTGTAATTTCCTATATCATTCCCACCCCTGATGATTATTGGCCCCCCATTAAACATCATTAAAACATATTTGCTTAGTCTCTCTTCAGCTGTGTGTACACTACATCCACCTCATATTTTGTGGTAAGTTTGCACATACCAAATGTGATATTTACACATTATTTAAGTTTTTACATATCCCTAAGAGCTGAACAAATTAATACTTTGATTAACTTAGCCATTTACTCATATGCAATTATTTTCTAAAATTAATGCATTATTTAAATTTATTCAATAAAATAGCTTCTGGGGTGTTTCTTCTCTGTGTTTATTATAAGCTCTGAAGATCAAACATTCATCATTTGAGCTGTGTGGCTTTGATTATAATTGTCAAGGTAAATCACAGTGCACTCTAGCTCTCCCCGGATTTGACAAGTATGGGCACATTCCTGCACACAAGTCAAGTTTGGCACTCAGGGCAGGCAACAAAACCTCGGCATTTGCTCTCAGCAGACATTCAGCCAAATAAGTTCAGACAAATGTTTGTGAAAAGGGAATAGGAAGGGCTCATGACTGCAGCTTGAGTTAATTCTCTTTAAACTGTGATTGAATACGTGCACAGAACACCTTTTTCTCTTCTGAGCCCCCTCCCCAGGATCCTCCCCAACAGCAGCATACTGACAGCAAAACACTACATGCACACTCCGAGAGCTCCCATTACACAGGAACAGTTATTAAAATGCAGCTTGTTCTTTGCTTAATTTATAAGGTGTTCTCTTTTCTACATGCCCTAAATAATCACTTTTTAATAGGTAATACAGTTGTACATCACAGTGTATGCTGGTATTTCCCATTGGAAGGCGGGGACTTGCTCTCCAGCAGCGCTGGCTCCCACACAGACATTCCCTGACACTCCTGCTCCAGCCAGGAGTGATACATGCAGATCTACGGCTGGGAACCAGCACTCAGCACCAAGGACGATGCACAAGGGGGAAAAACAACATCAGAGTGCTTCGTGCCAGGGAAGGCTCTCAAAACACGGGTGAGTCCTTCACAGTCCAAACCAGCTGCTGTCCTTCTAGTGTATATCTGAAAAACTACTAACAAAAGCCATTAGCTCTAGAGAAGTATTTCTCAGCAATACATCTAAGTACTTTGCTATTGCTTTTTAATTGGAAAACATGCTACCAAGAACATTTACTGCAAATTTTGAACTGACCCTGCCTCATCAGCATGAGTGTCTCTGGGATTTTCACTTATTATGGTACAACTTTATCACTAACAGCAATTAGTATTTTTTAAACACTGATTTGTCTGTACTAAGCCTCACCTCAAGGCTTAGAAATAGCAACCTTAGGTGTTTGGGAAAGTTTTTCCTGATTAATCATAAACCAGAATAACCTAAATATACTCATGCACAAACATACCGTGCCAGCTGATCTGAGCACACACAGCACACTGGCATGTGTCTGTTCATACAATGAGCTGTCTGAACCACACAAGCCCACCTTTATTTCAGTGCTTTTTTTCCCTCAAGTTCCCCATGGTGTGCAATAAACCTAAATACAGTCTTTATCCTGACTGAACCAGACAAATGAATGCGTATCCTAAAGGAGAAAGCACTTGATAACAGGTAGCTAACTCCGAAAGCAAAAACACAAAGAGCACAGGGGACAACAGTCTGTTCATTATTTCTTTGCTAGTTGTTGAATTAAAGTCTTCTCAGTGACTAGAAACCAAACAGACCACTGAAATGCCCTGTATTTAAGTTCACTCAGATCTGTTCAAGGTCTGTGTAACACATTGGACTTCAAAGTGCTACGGTTAACTCAGAGCAATCGACCCACTTCTTAAATTTAAATAGACATGATTTTGATTGTGGTAAATGTAATTAATATACCGTGTAAGTTACTTAACTCAGTTGGAGCACAGTAAAAAGAAGCATAGTTCAATGAACATTTATAGATCACTGCAAATGCTGTGAAATAACCACTAGAACATTACTCGTGCGCCCCCAGCCCCTGGAAAAGCAATTCAGGGCATTCCAAAGGGAGCAGAAGTGTCATCACACTTATTGAAAACATTGGACCTGAAAGGAACTGACAAGTCCTTAAAAACATGGAGTGTTGGCTTTAAGAGAAGGCTCTTGCAGAGATTCCAATTTTTGCCATATGCCAAGTTACTGTGGAGAACAGCAGTTTAAAATATTTTTTCTAGAAAACTTAGCCCCTACTGCCACCTGCAGTTCCCACAAAATGCACTCTCTGATTTAGTGTTTCCTTTTCCAAGCAGAAGCTGCTGCACACCCCTGGATACCAAACATCTCAAACCAGGCAACAGTAAGGATCATCCTTTCCACAAATAATATTTAACTGCTTTGTGTTTGCTTAAGAGCAGGTCACATCCTGTTCTCACTCACACACCCAAGACCTATTACAACCCCACCAAACTCAGTGGGGATGCAGCCTAGACAGACCTGCCAGGTTAAAGCTCTGGCTTTGTAGTGTTTGCTGTGCCTTGTTGTACCTATTTTATGACCATTTACTTTATGTTAGCAAGTGATTTTCTTTCATCTTTTACTTAGCCCTTTCCTTGGTCATAAGTGGCTTCACTGGAGTTTCTTCTAGGTTTTCCTGCATTTTGCTGTACTTTCTTTTTGCTCTCCTGCCACTGTTTTAGTAGGCTTTGGGCAAACAACCTTTAGCTTGCTCCACCACTAAGCCAGTCCCAGAAACCTGAAGGCAAAGATCTCACCCAGAAGACAGCAGTGAGTACCAGCATCCACACCTCAGCAGCAAAGCGTGATAAAACCAGACCAGTAGCTTCCCTGAGAGGAGGGAGGGAAAGGGGACTGCACACTGTAAACCAGCAAGATTAAAAACACCAGTCCAGCTCTCATCATCAAACAAGCAAAGCCACAAACCTGGAACAGGGAGGAAACCAGGGTGAGGCAAGAGCAGGGGCTTCCTTCTTGAAGCAGTAAACTGGACCTCAAAGGTCAAGCCTGTTTTGAAACCTTCCTTTTTATCTCTGTTCCATCCCACAATCCTTTTTCAATTTCACTGTGTTTAATGCAATTAGGGTATAGTGGAAAACAGAAACCAAACCCACATTTTGGAAGATTTATTACCTATAACCTCAAATAACTGTGGCCTGCTTGTGAAGGTGGCAGGCGCATCCCCTCTGTAGCAGAGGTGAGGCACTGCTGCCAGCACAGCTGGGCTGCCATCCCACCAGGTTGGGACCAGCAGCTCAGGGGGAATGCAGAGGCCAGACCGGGAGATCCCTTCCATTGGGAGCGATTTATTCCAGACTAGATAAACAGGCTTCTTGGATGGATTTTAAAAACTCATGGAGAAAAAATTTGACTGGCTGGGGAGTGTGTTTGTCTGTGGGGTTTTAGCAGAGAAAAACCCTCCAAATTAAAACCATCTAATGCTGCTACAATACACACACCCATGCACGTGTATTATCATAGCTAGAAAACCTTAATGTTGTTAACATCTCTACCTAAAACTACCTGAATGCGAACAACCATCCTTACCTTTCAGTGAGGCAATAGAAAGGGTCATGGCTCACCCTTGGGCTGGAAAGCTCTTGTCCACACTGCTGACGGAGAAGCAGAAATCACCAGACTCTTTTCTCAAAGCCAGCCAAATCTCCCCACAGCTGTCCCAAAGCTGGAAGCCGCCCTTCTCCCTGCCTAGTCCTGCTCGGATGTCCAGAGGAGGGCTACAGGATCAGAGGAGGTCTGGAGGCCAGAAGGTCTTTTACATCCCTATTCATTTTTCAAGAACAAAGTTTCACTGATAGAGTACTTGGTAATTAGGATGAGGAGTTGTTTCTCTTACAGTTCCATTAGCAGTCTATGCACTATAATGCTCTTGAACAAACCCTTGAAGTTATAGTTCCTTATTAAAAAGCACAACAAGAAAACCCACCTTTCTGCCTTTTTGCTGTGCTTTCCCCAAACTCACTCAAACTGCCTTAAGCTTTTCTGTAACAAATGCAAGATAAAGAGACTATCAACCACTCAGCAGTAATCTAAAAACACATAAATACAATAGCTAATGGGCTGTTCACAACCTGCAATGGTCAATTAAATACGAAGAAAATATCCCAGTCCCAGTACAGCACCCCATCTTAATCCCATCAAGGAATAGTCAAACCAGCTCATCGTAGTTTGCTTCCAGCCCTGCCGTTTTCTTAAAAGCCAGAAAAGCCAGGTGAATTTTCCCCCAGCCTCCCTGAACAAAAAGCTAACATTGTTTAGGGCACAGGTTGATTGATTAACTTTCAACCGCCCTTAAGTAAGGACCAGACACTTAGTCAATATTATTTTGCTTCTTTAACCTTCTAGTTAGCGAGAAGTATAAAAACTGCTTGAAAGACACAGGATAAAACTTTATTCTCATTCTCTTTTATTTCATTGTAATTTATTGTTCACAAAAAGAAAGTAAAAAAGATTGAACTTTTTAATGATATTTCCAGAAGTGCAGAACAGAAATTATTCCTTTAGCAACTAGCAGGAACAAAGAACAGGAGCCTGGCATGACCAGGGGCAAGAGCAGAGCCTGCTCCACCCAAGGGCCAGCTCTGGATTATCCACAATATGGAATGAAAGTCCTTTTCTCCTCAAAGAAAGAGATCTTGTCAGGCTGGCACTCACCCTGCACAGCCACAGTGCTCCTCAGCGCAGGACAGCCCAGGCTGATTGTCCTTAACAGGACAGGAAAATGCAATGCAAGGTTCCACTTCAGCGCAGGACAAGAAAATTAGAAACAGCTCACTTCACACGGTGCACCTCTACTTTAAGAACACCCATGATAGTTACAAATTCATTACCGATTCAATATTGCTACTCTGTGGCACTAAATGTCTCATAAAATTCTGTTAAAGAAGAAACTGTTCTCCCTTTGTGATATATACTTCACACAACAAGAGAAAATACCTTTGTAGGTATCAAATAAACTAAAAATTTAAAAAGCACCATTAAAAACTATTTAAACACATTATTGATGTCCATTTGATTTTAATACTAATGATTAAACTAATGTTCACTAATGACTAAGGAAGAAAGGACATTATTTCTTACCTGAGTTGCCTGGTTCTACGATGCATTGCTAGTTGTTGCCTGATACTATTGCAGTATTTCCAACTGGATGGTCGTGAAACTGAAGGCCAAGGGAAGAAAGACAGAAGATGCTTCATTTTTTCCATCAGTGTAGCCATGATACGTGTAAAACATCTCCTGGGCAGCAAGTGTGACATTCTCCTGAATGCTCAGACACACAGGGATGGAGTCAAAAGGATGGCAGCCGGGCAAGCCGGGCCCCAGCCACCATCCTGTGGAGCCCCGGCCGCCATCTTGTGGGCCAACGCCCCCGGCCGCCATTTTGTGGGGCCCTGTCCGCCATCTTGTGGGCCGACGCCCCCCGGCCGCCATTTTGTGGGCGACCCCAGCCCCCGGCCGCCATTTTGTGGGCGACCCCAGCCCCCGGCCGCCATTTTGTGGGCGACCCCAGCCCCCGGCCGCCATTTTGTGGGCGACCCCAGCCCCCGGCCGCCATTTTGTGGGCGACCGCGGCGCCGTCGTGAGGGCCCCTGGGGCACCATCTTGTGGGCGACCCCAGCCCCAGCGGCGCCGTCGTGAGGGCTACCGGCGCCCTGGGTCGCTGAGGGCCCGGACCGGGGCAGCACTTCCCGCCCCTTATGACAGAGATGTAAAAGAAGAAGAACGTGTTGTACATCATTCACCTCCGTTCCTCAGTTCAGCGATTCCACTTTGCTTTAGAGCACTGGTTTCAAGGGGAGGAGGTCTCTCCCCGTGCCCTGCCCCTGGCTGTGGCTGACTGTCCTCAGTTACCTCTGCACAGCCAGCGCTCCCCCTCAGGCAAACCCAGCACTACAGCCGGGACTGGCAAACCGTGCCCAGAGGCTCTGGGCGCTCCGGGCCACACCCCTTCCCCTCACCAAACCGCTCCTGCCGAGCTGCACCTAAGGGCCATCCCACCACCTGCAGCTCCCACCAAACACTCATCACACAGCGTCAAAAACCAGAAGAATTTAACTAGCAAAGAACCACCAGCTTTTGCCAATCTACACAAGACTTAGACCATAAGCTTAGAAACACAGCAAGCTGTCAATATTTATGTATTAATTTATAACGATGAGGCAGTTTCTTACTAAGAGCAGATTTACAAAATCGTATAAAACATTTAAAATATCACATTTATCTTGTATGCTGCATACCATAAAACCACCACGAGTATAATTATATATAATTAGTGACATGTTTGTAAACGCAACAGCTTAATCATGTTTAATTAACCACATTATAATTGGAACATTTGATAGTTAAATGTTGTCTTGCTAAACTGATGAACACCTGGAACACACAATTAGTCCCACCACCAATAAATTAACTTTAACTAAAATCTGTCATTAGTAATTATTTTCTTTCCTTCCTGGTAGACCACTAGGATTCGAGATAATAAATAGCCAAATCAGATCCATAGCAATTTGTTAAGACCACAACTGCAGGAGCCCTCCTGCTGCCAATTTTACTTTTCTCTGATACATTCTTCAGCAGAGATTACTGTTGCCTAAGTCATTGGCTTTGCCTTTGTTTTTTATTTCCAAACCAAATTTTTACCTGTGTTTGGGTGCTTTTGGTTTTGCTTGGGGTTCCTTTTTATTGCGGGGTGTAGAGGGGGTGGGTGGGCGGTGTTGGCTTTATTTTTAAGAACTACCAGGTCTAATGTACCAAGTTCTCTCCAGAAGAGGAGCAGAGAGAAAGGGTCATCCCCTCACTCCAACCCCACACAGAGCCCATGGCTGCTGGTTTATCAGCACAAGTGAAAAGTGGGTACACGCTGAGGGAATATCTTCACACAAGCACTTTGAGCCATTTGCTTACCCATATCAAGGCACACAGACAGATATAAAAGTGAGAGGCCTTGGAAAAATGTCTATTCAGAAAGATAACTGGTACATTTTCAGAAAATGAGAAACGAGACAATACAAAATACAAAGCATTAAACTGCAGGGTGTATCTGTAGGTCAAGCACTCCTATTCACTGTCGTTATTCCTGATCATTGACATCTGCTGTGGAACCAAGAGGCAGCAAATCTAAAACGATAAAAGGAAATGAACACAATGCAATGACAGACTGCTGAACTGTCATACCAGAGCCTTGAAATCATGGGATCAGGCAGCCTTAAAAAAGGACTAGGCATCTGTACAAACAATAATATATACTACTGTAAGGATTTTTTTAAATGGTCTGAAACAGATGACACAACTCTGGAGCTGCGGCAGAAGGTTGGGAGAGGGAGCTGAGTGTAACGTCGCTGCTGCCAGGCTCCTTGCAGCAACATTCAGAGCTAGCTCTCACTGATTATTGACACCAACATTACAAACCTGACCAATCACGAGATACAGGATGGTGAAAAGAAAGAGCAATTTCTTTCAACCCGTGTATATATGTGGAGCAGTTTCATTTTGTGTACACAGATTCTGGTTTCCTTCGGTAAGCTAGAAATGGAGACTGCAGTCCCTTTCTTTTCCTTCACACATTGGTATGGAGAAATGAGAATTCAATCGGGCCCTATATTACTGTGGATGGGATAGTAGTGTAAAAAGGTGAAGGGAGGTGGAAAATTATGTGAGTGAGGCTGTGACAAACAAGACATGAGCTGTTGCAGATGTAGAATCCCTTTGAGTTTAAAAAACCCTGCATACTCACCAGTTTTTCCCAGAGCCTTTCAACATAATGTTGGCAGTACCATTGCTTGGCAGACAAACATCAGTAGAGGAGTTTTCAGCCCTAGTGACTGAAGTTACTGAAAAAGTTACTTGGTGTCAGCCAATCTATTCATCCTTCCTGTTATTAGCATGACTAGGCTGCTATTCCATGCCTGAGCATTGTTTCACACATTCCTTTCCAAGATGAAAAACCATCAGGTACATTTTTGGAGAAACTCTGGACAGTGTAGTAACGCACTCTGTCAAACTGGACCAGGCAGAGCCATACTGTGCTCTCTAAAGCTATCAAAATTGCTGCAACATCTTTGTCTTCTTGTTTATTCATCCCAACACCACCTGGTTTCCTAAACCAGGAGACTACTCAGGGTGTACCAAGTATAGAAAGGACTGTAATTGTTTAATATCAGGAGTTAAAAGGAGCCTGGCATAATTCAGGATCATAACGCAAGTATGCAGGAGTTGGAAACAGCTTGATTCCTAAATCTCCTCTGCTACTCTTTAACCACTTTCTTGTGCTCTCACAAACATCTGCAGCTACTGTGATCTACTAGTCTTGGTGCAAAGCAAGAGTGCTACTACAAGGTCATCCCAGATTTATGTACAGTTGGCCTGTAGCAGTACCTCTGCCCACTATTTTCACAGATTTAAGTCTAATGGAAGGATTGCATCTCCCAAAATCACCTCTAGGAAATTTTACATCTCCTCTAGCAAGTGATACAACAAAAGATAACCTCTCCAGTGAACTGTTGGTAACTCACTGCATGAAAAAATTAAATCTCTTGCATGCTGTAATACATGATAGTTATTTGCCCCAAGCAAACTAAAAACGGAATGGCAGAACTAGCTGGGTACAGATGGTAGTGTGAAAAGCTGGCCTCCTCCTTTCTATACCGCATAGCTGCAAGAGCTTTAGTCAACAGAGCACAGGATTATTTGTACTTCAGTCAGATTTAAAAGGATAAATGCTAAAGATGAATCCACAGCCTTCACTCCAAGCAATAACCAAGTGCTCCAACAAAGGAAGAAACACCTTTGATGAAACATCAGGTGGGATAATGAAAAAGATCACTGAGATGAGCTTGACATGAATGCTGGGCAAAGTTTGCTTTCTGGAAAAAGGGACTCCAGCTCTGCCTTTATACCTGCCCTGGTTTTTGACAAGGTGTGGGGGTGTGTATCACTGGCTGATGACAACAGAAAACAGAGGATATTTGCCAGCTGGGACACGGTAGATTCAGCCGAACCCCTGTTGCTTCTCCATGCTGAGTCACTCACCAGGAGGGCTGTGGAATGACAGAATGTGAGACAAAACACAAAATATGCCATGAAGTGGAGTAGCAATAGAAACTGGGGCTTAAGCAAGCCTAACCCAGCTTTGTCTTATTAGATACTGCCTGATGACAGGCAAATGGCATTGAAAAGTAGGTGGCATAAATCAATGTTGAAGCTTCACCTCTGCTCAGCACCCCAGTCAGAAAAACCTTAGGGAAAAATACAGCAATATTAGAGATGAAACACAGAGAGTGAAAAAGCTGGGATCAGTTCAGACTTCCTTTCTGGACAATCTGTGAGCACCTCAGATGTATTTAAGTACAGCCAGCTTTTGTTGGGGCTTTTTTTTAATACCTTTAGATTTACAACTGAACCATAAAATCCAGAAAGCAGCAGAATTTTCTCAAATGCTGAAATAAAGACTTCAAATCAGTTTAAAAACAGATCAGGAAAGAAAGGCAATTTCACAACCAAGTGCTAAAACACTGAAGACATTGTTCTAACACAGAAACAGATGAACAGGGCAGATGCAACATTACAATCAAATTTCTACACACAAATAAAGCACAGGGAAAAAGCCAGAAGTGATACTTAAGGATGCAGACTATGACCTAATGTGTATAACTAAGCCACATGAATTAATTCAGCTCCCTTTTTTATTTTTACAGAGAAAAGGAAAGCAATAGATAATGGTCCCACACTGAGTAAAGAATTTATTAGGGCATTTCCTCCCCTCTCCACCAAATGCTTTGTCTTATTAAACACAGGGGAAGAAGTGGCTCTAATATGAAGAACTTCCAATTCTACAAAGTCAAAGATTTAAGGGAAGATACATACTCTAAAACACTGTTACTTGACCAAAAATGCTGCCTTTTCTGGGGCACAGACAGTTATGAATGACACACAGTTATTTTTTACCATTAGGACCTTTTAAAATTCAATGCACTGATGACATTAGTCCAACCGAAAGTATTTCTAATAAAGCTGCAAATAATTTCTTTATTTCCAAAGTGGAAAAATACAATTTTTTCCCCAAACAGTATCATTTTATACAGCAATACCAAAAGGCATCAAGGATATCTGAAGTAAAATGGCAAATAAAGTGTTAAATTGAATGGAAATCTTAAGAAGCAAAAAATGGATGTCAATGTTTCTGTCTGTATTTTGGTTTTTGTATCTTGGAGACACAGGACCAAACCAGCTTCCACACCGGCCTGGGCTCATAGAAAGAGCTCCAGGTACCACGAATCATGCCAGGGCTGCTGGAAAGATCATTAACTTCCTCCAGGACACAGAGCTTGCTGGTCCATCAATCCACCACATTCACAGAGTCACCCCAGGCAAAGAACTCATTATTTCCAGGTCAAATAAAGCAGAAATAAGCATGTTCAAAATGCAAATTATTTTTGTTTCCCATTTTTCACATAACATTGAATTAAAGGAAAAAGGCACTGATGCAGTGCAGGAGGGAGAAATACACTCCCACCACATAATGGTACTTTTACGATCCTTCTATTCCAGAATCGTGTCTCTGCTTTGGGAATACAACTTTATATCATTCTATTTCTTATTAAACTTTATTTTCTCTAATAAAAAAATTGATCTCTACAGTAACAAACCTTGGTCTTTACCATATCCCTGCTGACCCAATTATACCTTTGATGAGGTATAATAGTTACTATGGTTATAAATGTTAATGCAGTGGAAGGCATTAATATTAGTCAGGGAGAAAAAAAAACCAAACTCAATTCTAATCCTCATGAATAAATAAATGACCAGAAGGTAAAAGTTTGCAGCACATCCTTTTGGGTGTTTGTCATCCAGCTTTATCGCTGGAGGTGGAGGAAAGGCAGGTGCCATCCACCTGCATGTCAGCACTGCCTAACCATGGTTCTGATCAGCAGCTGATTGTCACTTCTCGGGGTCCTGACCAGGCTCCTGCTGGGGCACACGTGGGCACAGCACAGATTGCCGTGAGGCAGCCAGGCAGAGCGAGCTGTGTACAGAGGTGCACCCACACTTGCACAGGTGCTCGTTCAATCGCAGAACTATTCCTGAACTATGGAACTTCTCAAGACACAGGTGCCTTGCAGAAACCCCTTTTCCTCTCACTACATTAAAGGGCCAAAATCAAAACAACACACATAGTATTCAACAATACTTGGGTAAACATTCTGGAAAAAACACTATTCATCATACAAATGTGTTGCTCTGACTTTGCAGTGTTCAGTGTTTTTCCTTTTGTGATATTCTTAGAACTTTTTCTGTACCATGGCCATGGCTTTTTTCTTAGCAATTATCTATGTTTTCTTAAACTGTATCTATGTTATGAATTCCAGTATACTGAGTGGAGAAATATGATTGACAAGTACTTTGACCAGTGGATTATGAGAGGTGGTAATTTCTACCTCCAATCCACGGTGATGTGTGAAAACATATAAATAAAGTCGGAGGGCTCTGCCCTCTCTCTTCCTGCTCTCTCTCCTGCTGCGTCTGTGTGTTCTTTGTGTGGCTCTCCTTCAGGCCCTCGGCCTAGCAGGCCTGCCTGAAAAGTGCCATACAAATGTTAATTTTTTTTTGTAAAATAATGAAGTTGTGTTTGCAATCAAAAAACCTGTAACATTCGTGATGCATCTACACCAACATAAATACATGAACTCCAACCTAAACACATTAACTGTTAGCCAATCACTGCTCCCCCTGCTGAAAAGATTTCCAATTGATTATGTCAAATATACTGGATTATCCATCCCAACATATACTATGCAATATATAATCTGTGTCCAATTCTTTCTCATTCCAAATGTACATCTAGAACTGAATAACCTTTCTCTAAAAGGTTACTCGCAGTCTCCTTTAAATGCACCTCTTCAAGTCCTGGCAGTTTCTCCAATATAGTGTTATTTATCTCCTGCTCAGGTTTCTTATGCTAGACATGGTAAGGTCAACCACCCATACAAATCTTTAGTCTCTTCGCAGAGTGAGGCATATACTGTAATTTTGAGGCAAAAAACCTGCAGAGAAAATCAGCATATATGGGATGCTGCTCCTTTTCACAATTCCAGCTTGACAGAATATATAAGGCATCTAAATTTTAAATTATACACATCACTTCAATTACAATGTTATAGCTTCATCTGAAGCTAGCAATTACATTTTGTAAAATAAATTAATACTTCACTTCAAGAAGCTGTAGAGAAGTCCAAACCTCTGAAGCATGCTTTTGTTAAGTCATTAAATTAATGCACAGATTTGTCAGCTCTTTTCTCACAAGCTTTGATCAACTTATTCCATCTTCTCCATTTGCCTCCACGTAAAAACTGTTGAGCAGGCTACAAACAGCATTAAACATGAGTCCTCCAACGTTTCCTGTCACATATCTGGGGCAAGGCTCTGCCCTTCAACTTCTCAATGCAGCCTTCATCTTCCAGACAGGCCTCACACTCAAGTGTTTTCTTCTAGCTGCTTTGCCTGTCAGACAGAAGAGAAATAATTACTGAAAAACGTTTTGCATGTCATGTTTTTCTTGCCCTATTTTACAGCCTAATAATTAAATGTGAAAACCAGAATTCACTGGTTTTTTAAAAAATTAGAAGTTAAATGGTATTTGAAGAAGCTCGGGGTTTTTTTCCCATTTCAGCTGAATGCAGCTTACTCTTTTATTAGGCATAAAAAGAGAGCAGACTAGTGTGTGTAGTATGATTAAACTGATTAAGTACAATAATTACCAGATAATTAACAAGAAAGTGTATCAAGAAAAAACATAAGAAAACCACATGTTCTTTTATTTCTACAGTAAGCCTGCTTAATTCTCAGATAACAATTCCTTTCTTATAGAAATCTTCTCCTTGCTCCTCCCTTTTAAAACTAATCCATCTGGGAAACCATTCCCAAATTTACAGGATATACTTTACATTTTTTATTCTATTACCTGTTGAATCGAACAAAAATTTCATTTCCCACTTCAGAAGTTTAATTTAGTGCATATGAACAACCGAAAAACACTTTAATTGGCTTTTACCCAGGAAATGAATGAAGAATAAAACACTTCTTCCAATACACATTAATAGTAGATTATGTTCTTCTGCAAACATGACAAAAAGGCACAATCCAATATATGAAAAATATGCCTGTTTTACTGAAAAAGCACAGAAATGTTGCTGCAGGTATTGTCCTTGATTATTTTAGACTAAAATTTATTTTCCTTAACTAAACAAAGTGTTTATTTACATATAATTTAATGCCTATAGCTGATTGCTGTTAGCCTTCTCATTCTTAAGAGCCAAGGAATAAATTTTATCTCCATTAAACACAGGAGGAAGATGGCTTTAGAAACTTCCTGCACATGTCCACTAATGCACAATCTAATCACAATACAGTCAGGTGGGAGAATAATGCAAAGGTACAGTAAGAAAAAAAATAAAATTACTCTGCCTCTTCATTTTGGAGCACTTGGTATCTGTGCCTCTGGAGGTCCTCAATGCTCTCAGCAATCGGTTTATTTAGTGTTTCTGGCAGAAGCAGAGTCAGGAATCCTGCGGACAGCCCACTGATTCCAAACACCACGAATGGTACGGAGGAACTGAGAGATTTCTAAAATTCAAAATACAGAGTAAAAGCACTGCATTCTTTCCTGCTCTTAAAATACACAAAGTGCAGTCAAAACCAAAACACTGCAACTTGTCACTCCAGCAGTTTGTGCAATTTCCCATATGCTGGTAGAGCAAAGAAACCCAAAAAATAGCATTTCACAGAAACAACCTCCATGTGACAACCTTTTTTACATGTCTAAGAGAATTCAGCTACTGAGTGAGCCTTAGCAGTACCAAATGCATTATATGACAATCAAACACGTGAAATAGTTACACAACACAGAATATTAGATTTCTATTCCAAAAGCCAATAAAATACTAGGTATCTGTTAACATCTTGTTCATTGATTCTTGAAATTTAGCAACCATTATTTAACTTTTCATAAAACCAACTTTTTTTTTTAAGGAATATAGGCATATGTTGTACCAAAATCAACACAGTGCTTCGGAGAGAAATTTAAGGAATCTGAGTGAAATAAAAAACACAAAAATAATCTTACCATAGATGGCACAAAAGGAGCCAAAATGCCCCCAAATCTGCAAGACATGGAGCAGACACCCAAGCCAGCATTTCTGTTTTGAACAAAGGATCAAAGATGTGTGCTTTCAGAATACACAGCTGAATCATGCATGAACATGTGGTGGCACTGTCAGAGCCAACTTATAAATATAAATTATCAGTAGCGTTTAATTTAAATGAAGTTTAAAGACCTCCAGCAGTTACCCCACAGGTTTTCCTGAACTGGCTGCAGCTAAGGTAAAATCACAGCTTTCCAGACCATCACAAAACCACCCTGCACAGAAGTTGGAACAAAGAGGTTTTCCAAGATGCCATACAGGGCAATTTAACGGGTAATAATTAGGTTTAAATAAGGAGCAGTAGGACTGAAGATTTATTTTTTTCTGCAAAACACCCAACTGGAAAAAGAAAAAAATAGTTATCCTACTTCCTCTGCCTTTCAATGTCCGTGCCTTATCCCTTGACATGCCAGAGTGGCGCCAGCAGCCCTACAAAGCTTTGCAGAGACCACCAGATGGTGCCATTGCTTTGCTTGAAATTTAACATCACCACTTCTCTCGCAGAAACTGTACTATTTGCAATTAAAATACCAGAGAGGTATTAAACATTGTTAAATGTATTAATTGTCACATGTCAGCAATTTTCATAAGGTTTAGCGTCACAATTTGCCACATTATTAAACACGACTTGTCTAATAAAAGTTGCTAATTTTTTAAACTACCTTTATTCTTGCACATTCTCCACTGGTGGTCTGTGAATTTGACACGCAAAGTACTTTTTTTGCCAGAATATTACTGCAGATTCTCAAATGAAGCAGCACTTGAGTTTTTATTTTTAAATATTCCTAATTATAAAAGCTTAGTTTCAAGCACACTGGAACAGTACTGTAATTCTTGCTAGGTAGGAGCTGTCACATCCTTGGCACCAAATGTCAACACGACTTAAGAAGACAGTGGAACATGAAAATAGAGCAAGAAAAGCAGAAGCCAATAAATTAAAACACTTTCAGATTTAATTTTCTTGATAACTCCAGAAAAGCAGAGGGGACAGGAAAAACGAAACAAAACCAAAAAAATCAAACACAGCCACTTAAACAAACCAAAAGGAAAACAAAGAGGCCCTGAAGGACACAAAAGTTTGCACGGTGAGAATGTAAACAAGGCCTCACACCCGGTTTCAGTCGGCGTGCTTGGGATTTGCGTGTTCAACCTAAACCTGTGCCAGGGACCCCGAGCTCAGCATCCAAAACAGCCACTCCACCTCCATCCGCACCAGTGCTACTGCAAAGCTGCATCACAGCCCAACAGAAAAAAGCCCAAACAATCCAAGGGGTCACCCACTTTTGTTTTTTTCCTTTTACCCTTTTTTAATTTTTCCCCAAAGCCCTCAATGACCTGGATTTGTGTCACCATCCTACTTCTCTCTCTCTGTGGTGCTGCAGTCCACATCTGCCAGCTGGGACACCTTCCTACTCCTCAGCAGCTTTCAGCTTTCCGTGCTCTCTCTAAACCGGGCCCAGGTTTTGCAGTAGGTTTAAAATTGCTATTCTTAACGAACTCCTGCAGGATGACTCAAATTCGGAACACGTACTTGGAGTACCATTTGGAAAATCATATGGAACCAAGAGAGGGGTGAGAAGAACAAGACTGTGAATTATATTTTCCTATCTCAGATTTATCTCAGGGTAACAGAGTAGCCTCATAGAGAGTTGGTAAGAACTGTGAAAAATAAATTTTTAGCCCAGTTGTTCACTAATTAAATTGTATAGAGCAAACTACTGTCACAGAAATACTATTAAAATGAGTTGCATTATGAATATTTAATTAAATAACAAAGACATAAAAAAGCACTTGTTTTCCAGTGGGCAAACATAATCATCTGGGAGATGTAAATACCCACGAGAACTCGTGTAAACAGCCCTTTCTGTAAATAGTCTCCATTTATGATTAGGTTAGCACACATTTCCATCACACGGCTACATTTGGGTTTGCACCCTGTAATTTTACTCCCCAAAACCAAGAGAAGTGAGAAACCCAGCACCTATCACTGCAGCACAACAAAGGTGGTTTTCATGCTTTTATTCTGGATTCAGACCTAGAACAACTTGCCCCAAACAGCCTAGGAAGGTGCAAAATGTGTGACTGCTCGGAGAAGCTCCTTTGAGCCCTGGCAAGCTGCTTACTTACAGGAAGGACTCACATTGTTATTTCAGGCAAAACTAATTACAGATAAATACTAAAGCATAGCAGCAATCAGCAGTGCTGGGCATGCAAACCCGTTTCATTTACCCAGAAGCTCTGTTAAATTACCTCAGCAGTGTTGGGTACAGCTCGGATGTATAAATGTACAGGATGTTGAAAGCAGCGCTGACCATCATTTTTCCACACAGAGCTAACAAAGTGGGACCAAGGAGGAGACCTCTCAGGAAAGAAAAAACAAGCTGTAGGCATGGACAGTCTCCTTTCTTACTCTTCTTTCACAAACATCCAGCCCTCTTTAAGAGATTATCACACAAACCCAGTGTTTAATACATTTATTAACTCATTTTTCAACAATAAGCACAAAAGCACTCTCTCAGCTCTTCCCAACCAAACTAATAGATAGTTAAAATTGTATTTAGGACAAAGTAAACCAAATCATTTTTTTTGTCAAGTATAAAACTATCACAGGGCCCTAAACAGAAGGCCTGCTGCTTCCAGCTGTGCAGTCAGAGCATCTCACCAGGTAACCACAAAACAAACCAAACAAAAATGTTGTCTTTTGATGAGCACAGGCAGCGCTGTGCCCTCTCTGGCCCCTTGATTAGAGCAAATCCAGAACACACAGTGTTCACTCCAACAGTTTACTTGCTCCCCAAGGACATCCTATTAGGACTTGGAACTGCAGCAGCTCTCTAGCTAGAAAGAACAAATGCTAGAGAGTATCCCAGTTTGCTAATAAATAGAGTTTAGTCAGCTGAACTGTGCATGTTTTAAAGCCTTTAATTAATGTGGTTTTGGTTATAGTTACGTTTGCACCATCTGTTTTAACAAAAAGATAATTTAATACTTTTTCAGCATGAAAAAACTCCCCGAATGCTCTGATTAGCTGTGTTTCAGGTTCTCCTCCTAAGCACTGGGTTCATCATGTTTCTGTTTGGATCAAATGATACTCATTAAGTAATGGGAAACTCTGATTGCTTCTCAATTGCTTTTCTTTTAGATTTGCCTTTGAATATTCTCAGTACAGTTCATCTGCTCAAGTCAGATTCTATTTCAACTGATGCAGGAATTCATTTGTATGTAAACTGAAATCCAGAAACCTGATTTAGTTTCTTTAAGCGTGATGCATTTTTGCAGTTATTTCTGTAATTCATGCAAAAGAGATGCAGCGTTTTCATCCAAGTTCTCCTTTTGCTCAGGAAGAGCTGCAATATTCCATACAGTTGCCAGATGGAAAGGTGTGAACCTGCTCCTCCAGAGCCCGCCTGGGTGCTGTCAGACAGCTGGGACATCCCTTGTCTTCCATTAAGCAAACATGAGGCAGTGAAGACGTCTGTAATTTGTCCTTTTCAAACGTGTTTTAAAACTTGCTCTTCTTCTCCCAGGAAGAATTAAAATTGAACACTGCATACCCACATATTAGCAATACAGCATGGGAAGTTTTGGTTTTATTATCCAAACAGAAGAAAGAGACTGTCTAGACAGAGAAATTGGGACTCAGATTCTTAGGAATGAATTTTCAGTGCACTGTTCTCCAGGTTCCCTCCCTTAGGGGATTCTGAAGGCTGGCCATGTGGGGAATTATCGTGGGATGAGAAGCACTCTGGAAATACCCTGGGAAGCTGACGTGCAGTGAAAATAAGCCCAGACATAGCCCTTATGTTTTTCTCAGAGTCTTGGAACGTATTTTTAGTGATTCTTGCAGAACAGCCCATGATTTTCTTTCCATGTAAAAAACGTAAGAGTGTTAAAAGCAGGAATGCACGTTCCCCTCTGGGATTCTGGTGGATATACATCAGTCATTCCCTGGGTCTGGCCATGTCCCTGCAGCCCCTGGAACACTGGTGTTACACCTGCTCTCACCCTTGCACCCAACGTGCAGTGGCAGCGGCACACACACCAGGCTGCCTGAAACAGCCCAGGCAGGGCAATGCATTCAAACCTGCATAAAAACAAGGATCTAAGTTCTCCCTAAATTCATGCACGTCAGTTTTACTGCTAAAGGATGATCTTCCATTAATAGATCTTTGGAATTTCGAGAAGTAAACTGGAAGAAAATAGTAGGAAGTGGTGCTGATGTCTAAGACCTTCCAGAAGAGGAGTTCCTCTGTGAGGTTCAGTTTTGATGCCATCAATGCCATTGACAGTCTCGTTTGCAGTGCCATTAGGCAGAGTCACCCTCTGCCAGTCATCTTCATGGTCAAAGTTCACTGAAGCAGTACTTTTGAAACTAAAGGAGTTTATAAACTTCCTTCAGAAGAAGTATCCACCATGAAAGCTTAGTTCTCAACACAAAATACCCGACATTAACAAAAGCTGAGGTAAAATCAATTTAAAGAACTGCAAATTCCTTTTTCAGTGCAAAGCAGATCAATAAAAGCCACAAAAAGGTTATTATGTGTTCAGCACAAGCAGATAAATCTAAATGAAAGCTAAAATCCAGTTACCTCTAGACTAGGAGTCTCCTTTGCTTACTATAGTATAAAGCAGACACAAAATGCAGATATCTTTGTGCTTTAAAGCAGCTTTTGGAAGAAAACAGTATTATAGCTCCATTCTCCCTCACCACCTTCCAGTGTGATACACAAACTAACTGATGAGTTCTAAGTGATAAGGAAAGAGGGAGCTGAGGGATGTATCAGCTTTTACCCAGCCATTCAGAGAATTTTAGTCTCAAATTCAGTACACATCTCTAATAACAAAAGTGTTCTTGGCTTATTCCACAGGGGAAATTATTCAGATCAGATTCTCATTCACAAGTTAGCAGAGATATTTAGAAAGCAAGCAAAGGTTACAGACAAGAGGCACGTGCCCAACATCTCATTAAAATCTTAAATGCCTTGTAATAAAATCAAGGATCTTATCAGTTCCCTCAGAAGAACAGAGACTTAGACAAACATAATACTCATAGGAAGGTCAGACTAGAGCTGCAACAATCCTCATTTCATCCAATGTGACTCATTTCCATCATGCGTGGAACCAAATTTATTTCTACTGAACTGACACAGATGACTCTGGGCCAAGAGCCAGCCTTACCATCTCTAAGTGCAAAGTCAGATGTTTGAATGGGATTAAAGTCAAATCATCTGGAAAAGGCAGAAGATTTCCTATAAATTAGCAACTCTTCAGGAACATTACCCTATCCTAATTACTCCCTATTGCTTTATATAATTTTGTTTTAAAATTTATAAGAAGCATAAAGAGCAAACTTATTGGAATAAAGAATCTGTCTCAGTAAAAGGAGCAACAGAACATCCGAGAGCTTGAATTCAGGCAAGATGGCAAATTAGATTATGGGACATTTTATCTCTGTCTGTTTTCCTTCCTGGGACTTCTGAGATCAATTGGAGCTGATGGCAGACAGCATTTATATCTGTTAAGGATAAATACAGCCTATGGAAGACTACCTCGTAATCGCATTGCTGGTGCTCCTCAGTCAAAATACTGCTAAGGCTGAAGCATTTCTAATGATGTGACATGAGGAAAGGCAAAAGCAGAGAGCAGCCTCCCACTGTTTGTTAGCGCCTTAAGTTTGCAGTAGCAAAAATAAAAGTAATACGGAAAAACCGTGCTTGAAACGGAAACCCAAGTGAAAATACAAACCCCAGAATTGTGTTAATGTCACCAACAATGTCAGAAAATACACATTCTTTGAGAAAAGTACCTGATGATACTCTACTGTTAGCATGAACTGTCCTCACAACTGCATAAACAGCAACACCCAGCTGAGACTGACAAAGGCAGCAAGCTTCTGCCCATCCCTATGGCTTCCACGCTGCAATTCTGACTTCCAGTTTTAATTCCCAAGTACAAAAAAAATTTTTTTACGCTTTGTAGTGGCTTGGAGTTTTTTAATGATGAGTTAAGCTTCTAATTCCATAAAACTTCACGTAATTCCATAAAATATCACATGCTGCAAAAACGAATGTAAAATTAAGCCTGGGATCTCAACTGTCAAGATCCAGTCAAACTACCATTACACTGCCTGGCAGTCTGGCAATTAAACGCAGAGTTTGTAAGGTTGACTGCTTGATGATGAATGCAGTGTCAGCGTCTGAGACAGCGTGACCTTCAAAGAGCCAGGGCTTACAGTCAGACAAACTTAGGCAATTAACAGGTTAACCAATTGGGCCTGCAAGAAGGTAAAAGGACTACAGACATGCCCCTGGCTCCCTGACCAGCCCTGAAAGCAGAAGGAGAGGGGTATAAATGGATAGATCTTCAAGCCCTCAGTCACAAAACACCCCTTGTCAGCTTCTATCCAAATTAATAAACTTCTCCTTCAGCAGCAGCACACACTTACCAGCATTCGTTGGTAGAAACATGGTAAATATACAGGCAAATCCTGCAAAGAGCAGGAAACACGTCATGGTTTTACGTCTGCCACACCTAGAAGAAGGAGAGCACCCAGGTAAAGATAGAAACAAAGTCCCTCAGTGCCTTTCAACCTGTCTGTAAAATACCACAGTACTAAACACTAAGGTACACAGCAGCATAAATAACAGTTATAAATCTATTGTACCTTGGTAAGTGCTTCAGATCTTGCTTCCCTAGTTCTGTATGCTGAAATCCTCCCACAAGAGCTTTCTTTTTTCTAGTCAAGTTTTCATTTTAAAGCTATGGAATTGGTAGCCTTGAGAAGATTCCTTCTACTTGGGCAGCAAGAACTCGACTTTTTCTTCTCTGTCCTGAGCAAGGCAATGGGCCTTGTCTCCAAAAGGGTATTACAGTGCACACACACAAAGATCAAATTAAAAGTGTTCAAGAAAATGTAATTCAAATGCTTCTTAATATGTATTTCTCCTTTACAACTTCACATCAATGTACAGAGTTGTAACCCACTGTAGAACTGTTTTGTATACTTTTGTGTCTAACAGTATTCACCCAGAAGTTACCAAGGGCCATTTTTACTGCCTGCTGTTTTAAAATAAAAGAGATGACAGGACAGAAAATCACCAGCCCATCTCTATATCTGCCATATTTATATATTTCATAATTATCTGCAAAGGCCCACAAGTAAAGATATTCTTAGCAACAGTTTGCAGGCAAGTGGAAATACTACACGTGCTCATTACTTTATGAACTTTCACAGCTATTTCTAACTACTTCCCCATACTAACAGAACTACAGTTTATCAGTAACAAACGTACAATACTTGGTTTTAAAAAACTAAAATATTTTTGCAACAGTAAGTTATACTTTAAGGACATTGCTCACTAAAACTGAATGAAAACAGAGCAGCAGCTTGTCACATTCTCTTTTGTATTAAAGCATCTAAAACTATACATCATTACTCCAGGAAACCAAAAGCTTGAAAACGACAATTAGTTTGACAAATTATAATGAGAAAAAAGAAAAAAAAAGGAAAAGGACTTGTGCAGTTTATGGTTTAAATAAACACACGCCTGACTTAGGCTTTGTGGGCTTGAGGTGAAGGTTGGCTGCTTGTTTTGCTTTGCAGTTTGACCAATCTGACAGCTTTTTACTGCCCAAAACTCCCCAAAGGTGACATCCTCTCCAGGCTGAAAAAAACAGGATTTTGCCACTGACCTCAGTGAGGCCAAAGTATCATTACAGAGATACTGAACGTGAAGGTTACATGAAACCCTGAGGAACCCTGTGCTGCCAGACTGTTTGGCTTTTGGGAAATAGTACCCCCATAGAGGATGGCTTCCAAACACACTGGGAGGTGCGAAAATGTATGGACATGGCTCATCCATGCCTTCATGAAAATTCAGCAGTTCTCACTCCAAAGTTCTCTTTGAAAAGTTTAAGTAAAAATAAACAATTCTGAAAACTGCTTTCAACTGCAGTTGGTAGGCACTACAAAACCAAGTTATTCTGAATAAAATGTGTAAGAGATATATATAATCCATAGATAACTTAAATAACTTAGCTATTCCTTTTTTCCATAAAGACCAAACTTTTTTAATAACATTAATCATTGAAAAGCTTATCTCTGGAGTAATGCAACATATGAATAAAACTAAAAAAAGGGAAGAGATAGAAAACCAGGCTCTCATTTCTGTATCAAGTGCAGAGACCCCTGTAGCGGAGTAAATCCCCACAGAATCAACACTGTTCAAAAATATAGTGAAATACCTTACTGAGAAAAACATTAATATTTTTCTAAGGTATCTACAAATATATGAAGAGAATTGGGAAATAAACTTTTCTTACCAGGATTTCTCAATAAAAAACATGCAGAGAGGAAATGCTGGAACTTCTACAAGACCAGAAAGAGCCACATTTAAATACAGATTTCCTCTTAATTCGCCTGCATTTAAAGTTAGTCCATAGTACACAAGACTACAGACGTACCTAAAAATAACCAGAAAAGTTATATTATTGACTGCACTTAGCTTGCTGTACCACTTTTCAAGAAAGCACCTGATACAAAATTATGCAATCTATGTTCTATCTTGCTCACGATTTTCCTCAACTGAATCTATATAATGTAATTTTGGGCTTCTTCTTAATCCAGATCTCTATGGGTGCTATCCATGCAGTCCTTTTCTTCCCAAAGAAGAAAACACACGTCCTGTCAGGAATTTCTGCTTCAGCTTCTCATTTCAGTCTGCACAGATATTATGCTCTCACTAGATTATTTCTGAGTAGGTTTTGAAGCAGTTTCTGAGTAACACACTGAAAACAGAACACCGCCCGCAACGATAATGAAACGCCAACCTTACAAGACATCATTCCAGACGATTGTTGCCTGCCATCACCTGACAAATTTATGATTTACTTTCTTAGGACATCATTTGTAAGAAAAAAGGGTGAAAATTTTGATTGCTTCCTCCAGTCTGACTCTCAGCACCTCAGCATCCTGTTATGACCTACCAGAGGTACATCAGGACGAGGGTTCGCCACCGAAGGACCGGGAGTTTCACCAAGTTCAAGAGACCAGCTCCCAGTTCATCCTTTCTCGCAGTTACTGCACTTGGCCTCAATTTCAGATGTAATCTCTCTTTGCCATTACCAAGGGCAATATACTGCAGCACATCTTCAGCTTCTGCCATCTTCCCTTGGGAGTACAGCCATCGTGGTGACTCTGGGAGCATGCTAACAGGACAGAACAGAAAATCAACACTGCAAAGTTCATTCCTACAAGCACAGCACTCAAGTCAATCTTGCCATTTCGCAGATCAATACTTGAAAAAAAAGTACCAGTACAAAAGTCAGAGGAAAAGAGAATATTCTATTTGCACTGTTCTGCATATTCAGCTCCAAGCCTGGTGGTAACAGTTAACTTACAGATGGATCACTGGGAGATGCCTGACAGTGCACTCCGTGATGTTAGAAGAGCTGACATCTAAATCTTGACTTGTGCTGAACTGGCTTCTTAGGCAATGATCCACTACTGTGGCCCAGGAAGCATCTCAATCCACTATTCTCTGAGCAGCCCAGACAAAACTTCATTCTCAAAGTTTATTTCAAGCTTCCCGTTATGGGAAAGGCTCTGAGAGTGGAAAGAAAAGGGAAAAAACCTTCCTGGGGAATTAAATGTCAGGCTCCAATAGCAGCTCATCATTGCTGATTTAAGTTTTAAATCTCTTATTCCCACATATAATCAGAATACACTTGCTTACCACAACTTCATGGTTCCTGCACTTCCCCCCCCCCTGCTGCAGCTTCTATATGGGCCATAAAATAAGGAATGGAATATTTTGAACTGAACATTTATTTTCTCTGGCACTCTTAACAGCGATATACATCCTACAACCAAACTTAACTTTCATTACTTCGAAGGATCCTAGTATTTTTAGTATTTGAGGAAGTAAATCTACTTCATCAGAAACAGAAAACCATAGAGGAAAATATATCATGCAGAACTTCTTTATGATGCCCACAGGCTTTGTATTCTTTGACTACAGGAAGAGAGGTGGGTTTTTTACTGTTGTCTTTAACAGAACTTCTTTCAGGAGCAGATCTATCTAAAAAATGAAGTCAGAAGAGCTTTTTTCTCTCTGTGCTGTATGCCAGACATTCCTCCTATTAATGTGCAGGCAACCTACTACCCTAATTCTTTTATTTCTTCCACAGCTTTAACTCGTGATCAGGAGCATACAAGGTGTATAACTTGTCATGTTGGAAGAACATTCTCTAAGAACACAGGCCAGACAAAGCCAGCACTTAATTCCTGGCATACTGATGCAGTTTATAATCATTATTATGATTACCAGTGGAGGAATTCTAAACAGGAGCACCCAGCTCTAGGAACAGGCACACGGAACCTCCAAGGCAAGCAGATATACAGCGGAACACACTAAAAAGGTAATTCCAAGTACTCCCACTTACTTCCCTTTGCATGCCTCTCATGGAAAGAAACTCTAAAATCCCTCTAGGATGACTTCCAAAAGTGCTGAAGCCCTGCCTTGGCAAGAGGCAGTGCTCCTGGCAGATGCTCCAGCTTGCAGCCTCTGGCAGGCCTTCCTGCCCTTCCCTTCCCCAAGCACATTTGTAATGAAGTTTTCTTGGACAGCTGGCACACAGCTGCTCTTGGCAGTGCTGGCCACCACAGCTGTAACAGCATTCAGAAGCACAAACTTGTCTTTTGGGTAACCCTGACTTTCTGCTTCATTAAACACCCCTTCTTCCTGCATAACATAATTTTAATCTTGCTTGGTTCACAAACCCATAAAGAAAAATGTCATCCTTATTTTTGTCACTTGCTCAAACAATGACAAGCCAAAGTAACTTAATTACTGCATCCTTTTTCTTATCATTATAACACACGTGAACCACTTACAAAGAAAGGAGGAGGAAGAAGACTCCTGGAGTATTCGACACGAAGGCAAGGTAGCGCCAATTTCTGACACAGTAACCCAGCAAAGCATAAACAGCAATGCCAACTGCAAACGTCAAATTAGTTAAGGAACCTGAAAATACCAGATCAAACCAGTCACTACAGAAACCATTGGCACAAGAAAAAAATTCTTAAGCAGAAGCCCAAAATTCCTAGCCCATGATACACCTAAATAAAATAGCAATTTTATGAGCCGTGTTTATAGCACTTGTGAACCAGCTGGCCTAAGTCTATTTTGCAATCCCAATGAAGAACAGCTTTGTGTAGTGTGGGAGGGTTGGAGTTTTTTTCCCCCTCTGAAAAATAAAGAGTAGGGCACAGGAGAGAGCAAGAAAATTACAGAAACCTACAGACCAGAGAGAAAACCTGAGGGCAGGAAGGGGAAGCATTGAGAATGAGTGCTTTATTTAGGTCTGTCAGGGCAATCTTGACTAGAAGTGGCAGGCTGGAGCAGAAACTGAAACTAAGTTATACAAGTACAAGGACTGAGCTCAGTACAAGACCAGCTGCCAAGCCAGAGGTTTACTACAGCAGATGTCTGATGAACAAGCATCAATAAAAATGTTTAGAATATGGGGTCAACTGGAACTCCAGAAGCCTAGCAACAAACCTCCTGCAGCCTAACACAGGAGATCCTGGAGGAACCCGGACACTCCCAGCTCTGGCTCACAAGGGCCAGCTCACACCAACACCCAGCTCAGCTGCTCCAGCACAGCTGAGCCGCATCCAGCAGCTCCCTCTCCGCCAGCCCCTCCTTCTCGGCGCTGAGCAGAATTAGAATAGAGCACCTAGAGCAACAAGCAGCAGGAAATGGCCTCTCTTCCATCCACCAGGAGGCTGGCCCTGCAGGGAAAAGGCAGGGAAGAGCAGAGACACAACAGCACAAGGGAGAAGGAAGGGTGGGAGAGAGAGAAGGCATAAATCAGAAAAGTGAACTTAGGAGAAAAGGAAAATTCAGTACTTAAAAAAAAAAAAAAGTGCAAGGTTATAACTAAACCACAACTGTCTCATACATCTCCAGGACTCCAGAGAAAAAAAATAAGAAACAGTAGAATGAAGCAACTAAATAAATGAGGGAGAGAAATACGCTTACAGCCACAGCAAGTCAGCATTTGGAGCATGGTTTTCTCCACGCTGTACAAGCCAGAAAGGAGTTCCAGCCTGAGCTACTCCAGCTCTGCAACTGTCTGACATGCAAGTGTTAAACTTACCTTGGACTTGGCAGTGGCATATGAAAAAAGGACATTTAAAAATACTGGATAGTCAGCACATTCAGCAGTGGAAAAAACAGAATTCGGGCACTAACTCAAGTTGTGGTTCAGAGAAACTTCCCAGGAATACCTTCCCACAGTACCATACAGCAGAGTTAGGCAGGATCTGCTGAAAACTTTTTTTTCAACATCATGCAGTGTACAAATTTAGAAATTTTAGGAATTAATGTATCAACTTGAAAACCTTGGATTTGCTATTATTTAGCAAACAAACTCAGTCCCATCTTCCTTATTTAGGCACCTTTCCCGCAGAACTTGGATGAATCACATCATATTCTGACTTATACTACAACTGACTCAGCTTGGTAAAAACGTAAAGAAGTGCTGATAGAACAATATGTGTCACAGTAACAATGATTAAATATATCCCAAATCTCACCTGTGAAGGACCAAAATGATTTTCCTACATATTCTTGTGTTAGGACAAAAGACACAAGAGCCATTCCACCATTCACAATTCCAACAAAAAACCGTGAAACCGCAAATACGTCATAATTCGGAGCTAAGGCTGTGACATAGCCAAAAATGACATCAAGAAATAGACCTGCAGAGACAGAATAAAACGTAATTAGTACTCCTGCTGCAGAGCTTGAACGCCAGAAGAAGGGAACAGACTGCAGCCAGTTAGTGACTACAATTAGTCGGGAATTCTCAGCTCTCATATTTGGCTTTCTGAAATGACACCATATGAAAATTACAATCATTTCCAAGTCACAAACTTGAGGTCTGCAACGCCAAAGATGGCATTTCCTCAAGACAATGTTCTCATTCCAAACCAAGATTCTTTGGTTGCAAACCCAGCTGGAAAACAAAACACCAGGACATGAGTAACCCACACTGAAGATGTGGGTTAGGCAAATCAGTCTCCCCCACACACTTGGAAAAAAAGCAAAATATTTTTTACTGGGAACAATAGAGTTAAGCAATGTGTGGAATACTGTGCTCCAACAGGTACAGCCACAGCAAAACCAGGTTTTTCCACCTCCCAGTGGTACTCCATGACCGCTGTGCTGCTCAGCACATTGACAGGAACCAGTTTCAGTGCTGCTCCACTCGGAGTGAAACGCTTATACAGGTCATTGATAGAGCAAGGGGTCTGCGAGCAGTAAGTAGTGTGGCCCAGGGGCAAGCATGAAAGAGCTGTGTTCCATTTAGAATACTTGAGAAAAATCTTTTAACCATCTTACCTGAGATATACACTGGTTTCCTGCCCAGTTTATCTGACAAAGGGCCAAATGTGATATTTCCAATGAGCAATCCAGCAAAAAACAGGGATGATGCAAGGCTTACTTTGTAGGCTTCTTGTTCAATTAGGTACCACTATCAGGAAAAAAAATCCTTATTAAAAGTACGCCCGTCCCCCAAAATAACAAAAAACTATCAAAATTCTTCTCTTGTCATTTCTTACTTCTTGATTTATATCCCATTAAAGTTTCATTCAAAGTTTGATAGGCAGGCCAACAGAAGTCGTATTCTTTCTTCTGTAACAGATTCTAACATGTCTCCTGCTAGAAATGTCATTGTAATAAATTAAAATCGTTCCACATGGTAAACAACATTAGCTGCACCCCAATTCCCAAGCTTTGGCAAGGCAGCTTCTCCTAGATTGTTAAAGCAAGGCCCTGCGAAAAGCTTAGCCACTTCAGCACTAAACCAGCACTGCTGTTTCAATGAACAGGTATGAAATTCTTCATTAAGAAGTATAATGCATGTTCACTATTGCAGTACTCAGAGTTAATGCTGTGCTTCCTGAACAGCGAGTGATCCCCGGTGCCTTTCCTCACCACACATATGTTAAACTTTTGAAGAAAACCAGAAAGACTACAGAAAAATGTCCTTGTTTCATAAAAATGCTCAGAACTAGTTGAGGGCTACTCTTTGGTATTTAAATACCTTATTGTGCACATGCATTTATAATAAAAAAAAAAACCTTGGAAGTAAATTATGGCTTTCTTTATAAAATATACTTTCTACCTCATCTAAAAGCTTAAGTGAGGCAGCACAAACAAAAATCATGAGAGAGAAGAAAATTGAGAGTGGATTGAAAATGCTATTTCCTGATGGGGCAAGGCACACAGACAGCTTGTACAATGATTAGTTCTTGAAGCAGAACGTAAGAGCCACTCTGGAGGTTTTTTGAGAGCCTCTGCAAAACCAGAACTGAGAATATTTAAGCTCCATGAGGTTTAATCTCCATCAACAAAATAAAGGAAATAAACTTTACCAAAGCAGCTCTTGCAGGGCACAACAAGAGAAAAGATTGCTTTTGCAAACTGGTGCTTCTGCTGCTTAGTGGATGCATGTTTGTATTTTAACAAGTCTGATACAATGACCTGTGAAGAATATAACTTTTAAAAGAATGCATCTGTGTACTTCATTTGCACAAAGGGGGCTTGTTCAATATTCTTCAAAATTAACTGTAGCTTGCCAACAAAAATGTTGCCAATTTTGCTCTCACCAAAACAGACATCTTCTGAGCTCTTTACATCCATGAAGTAGTGAAGTTTAGTCTGATTTAGTTACTAGGCTGCTAGCAGCAAAATGCCGGCCAGCATCTAAAGATTTCACAAAAAAGCTATTCACAATACAGTCTTCAGAAAACTTAAAGTCAACAAAATGTAAACTTATTTTGATTAATCATGGGAATTGCCACTTATTTTGAAAACAGCAACACTGATTTGTACAGTTAAAACCACAGTATCAGTTTAAATTTGATGACTTCTGATTATAAATGAAGCACTACCCCATATCAGGCATCCCTCTGAGAGTCTGAAACTGAAGGGTGATCTTAGAAAACAGACTGAGCAAAAATATCTGACAGAGGATATGATCCAATATTGCATAACTCCTTTTTATGAATAGTCACTGCGTTTTACCAAGATAAACATTACACAGGCCCAGCTGGGATAACGGGAAGGGAGCAAAATCTGACATTAGCTACACCCCAAGCGCTAACCTGTCTTACAGGAGTTTACTGACAACTGCTCCAAGAATTCCATCAGCAGAACTCCTGCAGTTCACACTACCAGCCAAGCCACCCACGCAGCCTTTTTTCTAACACTGGCGGCGATGCTGAGGTCACTCGTGCTCGCCTGAGTGATTATAGCCCAGGGACCAGGAAAAAGCCAGCACAGCCTCTTGCCTGGAATTCATAAGGCATGAGGGTGAAGGGTCAAGCTTCTGTCCCACTTGGCAAACTCCAATCTGTTCCATCTCCCACTTTCACCACGCAAAAATATCCAGACATGTGGCGCATGAGCTCCATTTTAATGGTTGTAGTCTTTAATATGTATTTTCTGTGAGTAACTAATGCAGCTCGTGGCAAAGCTTACACTCACAGCAGATTGTGCAGACATGACAGATTGAATCTTTTCTCGGTACAAAGCAGACATTAGGAGGGGCTCATTCTAAATTCTAGAGTTATAAACGGCTAATTAAGTGATCATTCTTCATTAATGACTTTCCAAAACAGCTGAAAGTAAAACCGAAAACAAAATAAATAATATACAGAAAGTTCAATCTAAATTAACGAGCGTTAGATTTATTCAGTTTCGTACCTTTGGATTTTAAAATGGTAAAATGAAAGAGCCAGATAGGTGGATTCCAAAAATTTTTAATACCATGAGCAAACCATGACACTAAACTCTGCTTGGCTTTTCCAAGCACCATGCCATGCACCAGTGACACATATCCCAAGAGAAGGAGAACTGACTACACATGAGAGAAGTACTTGCCTCAGTGACGATGGATGTGAAATTCCTGGCGAAATGGATATGCTTGGCAAGCTCAGCTCTGCTCACCGGAATTCCTTCCTGGTCTCTATGATACTCGGGCACAGCTCCCACAAGCACAATAAGCATCGACTGACAAGCCACATACACCTTAAAATAAAACATGATCATTTACCCTGAACAACCCCAAGAGACCTGATGGAATACTGCAAACTTTTCATTAAACCAACAATTACTAAATTCCCCTTACCCAGCATCCCAAAGAAAACACCGTCAGTACACCATGTTTAAATCCCTGGATGTGGCTATGGACGCTGCTGGGAGCAGAAAGTACCACTCAGAGAGGCTGGTGCACTTCCAATCAAAGTTTCATCTTGATACCCTCCTACCTGTTGTAGAGTTGGACAGTTGGTGCTTGCAGTTTTGCAGCCAGACATGGAAAGGGAAGGAATTAAAAACTTCATTATGGTTTCATGGCTGAGATCTAAGATTAAAACTTTTTCTATAATAAAAGTTTTAACTTCCTATATTCTAAAGAATAAAACCTGCAGTAACAAGTGAAAAAAAAGTTATTGAATATTTTTTTTTTTAGTTCTTTGCTAGTTCTTTCCATTTCAGGGACTGAATTCATAACCTGATCATCAGGAAAACTAGAATGTATAGGAATACAAAATATTTTTATAAAGAAACCCAAATGAGAATATTGATTCATTGAGATGGGCCTCAAGACGCTCTGAACATCTCCCAGGCCTTGCATGCTATTTTGTTTTTTCTAACCTAAAATAACATTATCCTTAAGCCTATCCACATATTAGTGATCTTTCGGAGGTTACCACTGATGGAAAAGTTTAGCCTCTAGAATGGCTCTCTTCATTAGGCCACAAGTCTTTGGCTGGTGCACTTGGCTGGATATTCTTTCAATGTAGCATTTAATCCTGTGCTTACCTTGGACACTGCTGAAGAAACAAGTTACAAACAAAAACCTGCAATCAGACCAATCCCCCTCCCAACAGTGCTTAATTCAAAATGCAGAACTTCACTATAGGAGGAAGCCTAATACAAGAAAACTAAGGGAGTGAACCATAAATGTTTGCATGCTGGGGTGTGGACGCTACTTAAGGAGAGCATCCTGTATACCACTTTCACAAGAGATTAACAAGAAATAAAAAGGAGAAAGAAAGAACGAAAGAGAAAAAAATACTTAGTGGGGTTAGACTCCCCTTCCCTCCAGTCAGCAGAAGTTTAAAAGTCACTCTTCAGAAAAGGAACTAGATAAAAAGACGCGCATAGGAGAAAAGGAAAAACAGATCATAAACTTTGAGAAGTCAAGCAGGTAAAGCAGCACTGAGGTGAGCACGAGGTTTGACAGGGAACCTGGCAAAGGAGCAAATCCGCTTTGGAACGCCCGTGGATCCAAGCGGGGCTCCAAGAGCATGTTTGCCGCCGCGGAGGTGCGAGGGGAGGGCTCCTGTGCCAGCCCCGCAGGAGCCAGCGGAGCAGCCCGTGGGCAAGGCACAGCGGCCGGGAGCAGCAGGGGGAAGGTCCTCAGAGCCGGAGGAACGCGGGGGACAGAGGAGCACCGGCTCCTCCGTGTCCGCCTTTCCCGGCGGGATGCCCGAGCCCCGAGCAGCCGCCGGC
>VYZT01002114.1:1022922-1045750 GCA_013400735.1 Pomatostomus ruficeps
GGTGCGCGGGAGCGGAGCATCGCGGCACAGCGGCAGCAGGAGCCTGTGCCCGGGAGCGGCACCGCCGTCCCGGCTCTGCCCGCACCCTCCGGGATGCTGCCCGGGCTGCGGAAGGAGGAACCAAAGGGAGCGCGCCGCGAACACGGAAGCGGGAGCGGGCGGCCGGAGCGGCCGCGGGGAGCCCCGGCGTCCCCGCCTCACCTGCAGCAGCACCAGGAGCGCCGTGAGGCGCCGCTGCCCAGCGCCGAACGCCCCCGCCGCCACGAAGGCCTCCTCCAGCTCCAGCTCCATGGGCAGCGGCGGGGCGCGCCCGGAGCCGAGCCGCGCCGCGCCCCCGTGGCCCCGCCCCGCGGCCCCGCGCTCGCACACGGCGGGCAGAACCAGCCCCTCACGGCCCGAGGCTCCCGGTGCCTCGCTGTGAAACGAGCGAGCCCCAACAGCTGCGCTGTGAGGGGCAGCAGCAGCAGCAGGCGGGGGAACAGCCTCGCCGCTGCTCCAGCGACAAAGGGCTGCCCAGAGGGGAGGCTGCTCCATGTGGCCACATCTCTCCAGCAAAAGGCGCTCACAGGGAGCTCTGAGACTCCCCAGAGAAGAGCAGAACAGCCCAGCAGGTGTTCCACCGTGGTTTGAGCAAGGGAGCAGCTTTCCTTCTTGCATGACCTTGATTTTAAGAGCAGCAGTGTTGTTCATCAAGATTTAGCCTAGACTGGATAATTGCAGACTTCTACCAAAGGTTTATTTTTACTCAGCAACCTTCTCCAAAGGAGATTGCCCTGCCGATTCAATAATCAATTTGAACTACTAGAAATGCTCTCTTCACCCAGGGGCTTGCAGACTAGCAAACACCTAAAAGCTCTACATCCTATGAACAGCAGGAGAAGCTCCCATCAAGTTAGCAAGACTAGAGACATTAACTATCATTAATTAAACCTGGCAAAAAGGGGTTTGACAAAAGCACAGTGAGCGGCCTTTGGTACAGTTCCTTCAAGACTCTAACACACGTGGTTATGGTTGCATTTCTCCTAGCATTACATTTGTTTACAATTACACTAACTTTATACAAGGTTTTGGGTTTGCTTCAGGGCTTTTTTTTTTAATAAGTCTTTCCCCTCAGCCATATCAAGCAATTCTTTTATTTGAGGCAGTAAGGTAGGATGACCTCCCCTCAGTATTCTCAGTCCAGGAGAATTAAAATTAGTAGAAAGATTGGCTGGGATGGCACAGCTCCCTGAGGAAGCAGTGAGTGCCACATGACACAGTGAATGTGGTGCACAGGAAGAGCTAAGTGAGGGTCAAAGTGCTGCTTACCTTGGAACTGTGACAGCCTGGAAAAAAGGAACTCTCTCTAAATAATTTCTAAGCTTCCCCATCCACGTAGTCACCGTGCATTAGCAGACAGTAGTGAAATCTATGTTTTGAAGTCCTTGTAGTCTCTGCTCCAGCTGCTTTCATGATTCCTATCCTAATTCAAACAGAGCAATCTGTTGCTGAACCTTGGCAAAGGCAGGCAGACAGAAGACAGGCTCCCATTCTGTTCCTGAATACATCTACAGAAACAAGGAAAATAATTTTGGAAGTCTACTGATTTTACAACACCTATTAGATTTCCCCTTGTATTCCACCATCTGTTTTCCCATGTTAGTAAGGAAAATACACAATGCCTCAGAACTCAAAAAAAAAAAAAAAAGCCCCAAAAACCCTGTCACCATTGCTGCTGCTGAATCTTGGAATCTTTTAACTTTTTAACCTAAGATGTAGATACCAACACTAGTTTTGAATTATCAGATGATTCCCTGAGTAGGTCTTACCAGCAGCATGTTAAACAGCAGGGAGACAGCTTTTAGCCCACATTCAGGGACTATTCCCACTACCTGCTAAACATCAGTTGAAGAAATAAAGGAAAAAAAGTCAGCATTGTTTTCTGACATCCACAATTTCTTGGCAGGGTGTTTGTACTGCATGGACTGTTCTGACATGAGGAACTGAATCACTGCAAAGTCCCTTAACAGTCAGTCTTTGCTTCTGGGATGGATTTTAATAATGCTTAAAAACTATTTATTGGTACTGTCTTTTAAATCTTTCTCCTCAATTAACCATATCAAGAAATTCTTTTGTTTGAGGCAGTAAGTCAAAAAGCCTTGCAAACAAGGCCCGGAAAATTACCGGTTACTGAGGTTTTTTGCCTGGGATTTGGTAGGGGTGTTAATAGCTGACTTGAGGTGAGGTTTGAAAAAGGAAAAGGCCAATTCACCTATGCATGTCCTCTTCTGGATTACCAGAAGAACTCTGACTAGGGAATACAAAAGAGAGTCAGTTTGCTGTCCAACAGTTCCCCAGATGTTATACTCTTTTAGGACACTGAACATCTCAATTTTAATTTACTCGGAACCAAACACCTAATCAAAACAGGTGACACTACAGCATTTTCAAGTTGCCTTTAGCAGGGTACATTTTATTTCAGACTAAACCAGCTTCAGACTTCATAGCAGAACCTCAAGGGCAGTTTAGTTTAGTCACACTTCAAAGAGTTTTAAAAGTCTCTCCAAAGTTCAGATGAGTTGTTTTCCTGCTTGAACCATTATAATAAATAACAGAACACAGATTACATAGTGACTGGTTTGTTAATAGTAATTCAGGTAATAAAATATCCACTGCATCCTGCTCAAAGCAGTATTTATTAAAGATAGCATCAAGATAAGTCAATGCATAATGAAGCTTTCCATCCTACAAATATGTAAACAAGTTGACAGCAAGTTATTATTACAATATAAAAATTAAAGCTTACATTGCATTTTTTAAAGCTACTACCTTCAGTCCAAATGTATATTCTCTGGTTTGTAGCATTTAAAAATACAAGTTCTGGAAAAATGTTAAAGTATTGCCTTTGCACATACATTTTTGTAGAAAAAATACTTTAAAATACCAATTTCCCATTAATAAAAGCAACACCAAAAATAAAACATTTTTGTCATGAACAGCACATTAAATGTGTCCAGCATTTTATCCGCCATTCTGTTTTACCTCGTTACCTTCTATTTTAAAATCCATTATAGCTTGCAAAAGGTATGTCAGTTATTATTCAGCTACTTTCACTTACCAAAGGAATTAACAATATTGGCAATTACATTGTAATCAAAGTCCAGCCTAAGCTTATTTGCAGCTGAGGCCATCAATTTAATCCTCATCTCGAACTGGGTATTCTAACAAGTACAGTAGGCTCTTGCTAAGAAATCTGAGTCAGTTCAGATATATTTTGGAAAGGCTTGAAACCTAGATATGAATTAAACAGAAAGACATTCTCTTTTAAAGCACCTTTAACCCCCAAGCCTGTGTTTAACTATATTAGCAGTCCTGTTGGTGGCAGTCAGTTAATTCTCAGGAAACACTTGGTTCAGAAGATTAAATAATTTGACATGAACTACATTTTACATTCCAAACCCAAAAAGAATGTTAAACATTGATTTTTGACTTTTTTTTCCAAGAAGTTTCCTGGCAAGAGCTAAACAGATGACTTCTGCAGTTGCTAAGACAAGAGAAGTTTGAAAATTCCCTGTAACCAAAGTTTAAACAATTGTAGTGTTTCAAAACCAAACTAAACTAAATTCAACAAGGAGAGAGAGCTATGTGTCACTGGGATGAAAGTTAATCATGCCATTGCACCCTGACAAGCATCAGCTAACAATGAACACTAAGAAGAAAAAAAATGAACATAATCCAGTGAACCAGTCTGAGGATGAATTCAAAGAGTAAAATCAGGCTGGCATGAAAATATTTTTATAGTTGGCTATTAGACTGAAGAAAACACTGAAGGTTTGATCATGTAAAACAGTTATCTGAGAGAACAGAAGTACATTTATATGCAACCAGTAATGAATATGAATAATACTGCCAGCTTTCCTAATTCCATGCAAGGTTCAGAAAGAGGAGCATTTATTTAGCCTTTATCACTACTGAGTTAGGAAGTTAAGTCTGCCAGAAGTTACAGCCTCAGGTACAGAGAGACACATAAAGCAACTTCCTGGCAGGAGTGTGGTAGAGCCTAAAATACTTCAGTGATCTCTAGCCCTGGAAATGTGTTAAAAACAACCCCAAAAGAGGATCTACATGAACCTGTAACAGGAACTGTAATTCTGAGAAAAGGGCTTACCCTACTCCTTCATGCAGGATTCTGATCTGTAGAATGGTGGTAATGTTTTTGCCATGCTTGTTGGTAGAAGCATGATTCGTTACAGCAAAATGTGTCAGCATTTTGTGCTCAACTGGACAGTAAGAGTTAGAGATTCCATCATCCCAGGCCCAAGTTAGTCTACTATTCAGAGAGGGGTGAGATGCAAATACAAAAGCTTCAGTTCCTTAATATCCTACATACCTTAACACACAGACAAACCTCTCCCTACACTCAGAGAAACAGATGAGAAGCACAAACATCGCTGGGGCAGAAGTCTCACACCCCCAGGAGGGCTGCTTTTGTGATCACTCCCTGCCCACAGCTCCTTAGAGAAGCTGGATAACCAGGTGCAGTTTTGGTTAGGGGACGGGATTTTTGCACTGTTCTCATTTGGGAGAGAGCAGCCTTCCTGTCTTCTGGTGTCAAACTGTCTCTGAGTGAAGCATTACAAGCTTTAGCCTTTTAATCACACATGGCCTGCTGGGACTTCTCACTGAAGCACTGAGGTTCCTCAGAGGTGCTGAAAGTGCTGCTGCATTTGAGCACAGCTTTGCACGGGCCCTGCAGACACCTCCCACAGCCAGGGAGTGACAACACCAACACAGAGCAGCTGCATTCGGACCCACAGAATCCAAACCCTGGCCTGAGCGTGCAGAAAACTGCTCTGAATGCCAGCCTGTGCCAGCGGACCATCAAGTGCCTACCAGCAGTGAATTGCTGTGGCTGTGACAGGAAAAGAACTGCAGCAGGCCCAAGCCTCGGGAATACATTTAAAATCTCTGCAGCAGACTTGCAGATGACTGTCAACACCGGGGGGAAGCTCTAAGGATTGAAGGCAGAGACCCATGAGGAATCACATGCCATTTTCTCTTCAAGGGAAGGAACGCAGCCTGTCCCAAAGATTTAGAATAAAATACTGTCTGCAAAAAGTGGGTGGTTTCTCCCTGAATCCACAGTAGAAATATAGTCACACACAAAACTAAAATCAGCGTAATTCTCAGAACTACAGAAAATAGTACCAAAGGTGACCTAAAAAAGTAATTTTGACAAGTCACTGCCTTGAAAGACATTTCAAAATTAATCTCTGTGCAGATATGCCATGGGACTCTAGGTTGTAAAATGACTAAATCAACTAGACTTTTAGAAGAAGCTATTTATATGCAAATATTTTAGTAATAACTTTAGCGATAAAAGAAAGTACTACAGACCATTTTAGAATCCACATATGATATGAAATATACACTCATACATGTTCTGAAGTACATATATACACACACACGTATTTGTTGTTAAAGCAATGTAGAGCAAAACCAAACCAGGGCCTGACTAACCTATCATGCGTGCCTTTACGGCAGCATGACTGTAGCACACAGCTCATGGGCTGATCAGATCCCTGAGGCCTATCACTGGAATTGCTACAAGTTTTACTTACCACAATTTTAACCAAAAACTGACTTGAATCATGGTACATCTCGTTAGATGGAGGAAGACAGACACAAACAAAACGAAACAACCCCACAAACAAAAAACAAACAAAAAAACCCCCAAAAAACACACACACACAGACAAAACCCACACAGCCCTATAATACATAGAAAGGCACCTGATAATATTGTTAGTAGCAAATATCTACAGCATCCTAAGTGTACTTAAGCAATCAAGATAAATTTTAAAAAGATCGTGAAATACAAGAATTGCTGGCATTCAAAATGTAACTCTAACCTATCAGCAAGTCACTAAAATGACATGTGCAGTTGTAAATCATTAAGAATGTGCAAAACCATACAGTTTTGCATAAAGTGCTATATGTACCCCCAGTTTGCACCTATTAGTATTACATAAATTTGTTAAGCTTGGCAATATGATGCAAGATGATGATGTTATGGATGGATCCTACCTATCTCATCTTTCCTTTTTGTTTGCCACCATCATCCCCTGTCCTTTAAACTGTACATTTAAAATTTACACAAAGGCCTTTTCAGGAATTGTAGGTCATAAAAATATTTCAAGTATATCTATCTTTCCATGTAAACTTGGGGACACTATGGTTCCATTTGCACAAGCTCTAGATACTTACAGCTTCTGCTAATTCAGCTGGAGTTGCAATTATGTCAGTCTGTTTAATACCTCTGGCAAAATCGTGTTTCCTGTTACTCATTTAACTCCCATTTAAGGAGAGCTGAAATTCATGCTGTAACTTGTCCAGATTTAAATCTAAACAATTCTAATTACAGAAAAACAGAGTAATACTTTATCTGATCACTTAGGCTCACAAAACCAAGTCCTACTGTATCTATTCATACAGACTCATTCTAGGAATTGTACACAGATCTTTAACACTTGGATTCAAGTTAATATAGTACAGCAGTTTCTCTTGCAGGCATTGTGCAGTACACTTAGAAGTATACAACAGGTCTCTTCTTTACTCTGTATTTCAGTGATCCATATCGTATCTGAGGGGAAAAATAAAATTATAACAAAGAGTTGAGTCACACCAAGCAGAAATACAATTCACCTCCCCACAAATCCTGTTTGGCAAATGTCTTTCAATGTGCTTTGAACACTCCGCTTTGAACACTCCACTTTCACAAAGAGAATCTACCTAAGACTGAATAAAATAAAGTTTCAACAGAATTGGGCAAGAAGAATAAGTATCAACTGTTTGCCTGGAATGATCCAAAAACTTTTATGAGACTCCACAGAGATTTATCCTGAAGTATCTTTAAATTTTGTGACACACACACATATAAAGTGCATTGAACTCTACCTAGGATCTTCCGTTTGTAGTTTACAAAGAGTCAGGCCATATGTCTGGGGAAATTTAAAAATTCTGAATATTCTTTATCCATTAACCAGCAGATGTGCACAACATGCAGGTGATAGTATTGCTATCCATAGCAGTTCCTGAAATTTGGGCTTGGTGGTGCCAGAATTCGCATTACAAGCACAGAGTCTATTTCATCTCCCCTCCCCTGTTCCTTGCTTAGTTCATTTCATTCGTGTATTTCCCCTAAACACTCCAAACTTAGATATTGTTATCGCATACTTCCTTCCCCATTTACCATTCTACAACCCAGTTATTGTTGACAACTCCTCCAAGATAAAAAATAACAATAAATTTCTGCACTATGAAAAATGCCAATGTACACTGAAAACCAAACTCAATTAACCAGGATTATACTTGCCTCTTTACGGCCTTTAATAGTTTTCACAGATTTCATACTCTGAGTTCTTCGGAGGCCTCTCTGAGCAAACATTTCATCCTCTGAATGCGTCCCCTCCATCTCTTCATCTGTTTTATCATCTCCAGGATTTTTTTCCAGTGGAGTCTTGTAACCTTTTAAAAAATTTGTAAGTAGCTGTAACTTGCGGATTTCTAAAAAAGCCATGATGTTCATCTTTAACACACAATTTATCCTTTTAAATTTTTTGCTCATTTCAAAACAGAAACATCTACTCTGCCAGGAGTTTGGTACTTCTAATCCTGCCACTTGGTTCCACAGGTATCTAATGCAGCGATTCTTCAGTTGTCAAGAATGAAACCATAAGTCTGCTGTCACCTTCTGCTTTATACTGAACTGCAAGAACCTCTGTGGTCCTCTTAAGAAGTGCTTAAGATTTTTGGACACAATCCACATGAGAGGGAGGTTACACTTAGATAAACCTTTAAAGGTTGCTTCCAATCCAAACCATTCCATGACTCTGATTCATAGGATCTTTCTTCATACTCTCATCCCTCCTCTGCATATTTAATGCCAAAGCTCCTTTCAGATGGGTAACACACCAAAGTACTGTTGAGGGTTGTTAACATCCTGCAAAACCAGGACCAAGATTATTACCCACGACTCTCACTAGAGGGCACAAACTGCTTAAAAACACATCCCGAAAAGCTCCTTGGGGTCCAGCAGCCCCGAATCCCCACCACAGACCTATCACAAAGCTCCCAAATCAGTCTGGTTCCTTCCTCTGCCAAACTCTCCTTTTATCCCAGAACCTACAGGCTGTAACACTCAGGAACACCTTTTAGACTCCAACCCAAACTTTATTAATGACCTGTGTACATTTCATCTTAAGCCAGTATTTTATTTTAGTTAATTTTTTTCCTCAATTCATTTTGCCCCTAGAAATTAGAATCACATCTATTCCACAGCTACTTGAGGCAGACATTCTGTCATTCTCTTCTGCCATTTTAGAGGCAACACATCTCTGCTTCCAATACAGTTTCAACTCACCTTTTTCAATACAAAAGATTTGAATCACATCTGTTTCTCAGTTTCGGACTAGGGATGTTGGCAGTGACACCGATACTTCCTTATCTCTATTTGTAACACCTGATGAATCAGCATCCCATGTGCCTTTTTCACATCAACCACCACTGCCAGCTCAGCATCATCCTATGATCCATATCCTACAACTAGGCCTTTTCAACCAAGTTGCACACAACTCCCAGCTCAGACCACAAAAAATAACATCCTGCTAAGCACAACGGAATACTGCTACACAGTGTTCCTAAACCTATGTATACTTTTGATCTTTTTTAAGTTCCCAATGCTGAAGAAAATTCAAAGAAAACAAGAGAGGTGTATGCTAGATTTGAGTCCAGGAGCAGAAACAATTAAGTTCAGCTAGCTGTAAGAAAGTTTTTTGACATTTGAGATGGAATCTCACAATCAGTGATTATTTTATACAGTATAAACTGATGCAAATTTAAAAAAAAATAAATCTAGAGCATTTGCAAGCTATTTCAGATAGCTAAGTAATGCTCTTACTGAGGAACAGCCCCTCCACAATGGCTGCAGTGACATCATCTCTAGTGCAGCTCTTCATGAATTCTTGGCTTTCTCTCCAGCCCAAAGCTCCAGTTCACAGCACCCTGCACAGGATTCCCCCTGGGAACACTGTGCCATTCAGCTTTGGGCCCTTCAGCTGGCCATCTATTCCTTAGAAACACCATGGGCTACCACACAATTCATGGAATTCCTACCCCTCCCCAAAACAGAGGGATAAGAAAGAATGACCAGTTTAGGTGAGAAGAAATAGCCCAGATCTACTTCTTTTGTGGGAAATATCAGCTCCTTTACGTCATAGCCTGGCCATTTCAAGAGGTGCAGTTACCAGACTTCCAGCAAAACCCTCCTTCAAGCATCACAAGCTCAAGACAAAAGTGATGACGACAATAACAATACATGTAATATAGTAATGAAATAATAATATCTCTGAACAAAACCATCTATTGGTCACCACACACCATCTTCTGAGTGTTGATGGGCATCAGTCCATTATGACAACTTGATGCCTCCATTATTCCTATCACCATGTGCAATTTTACATTTTGATCTATTACTACAGACCTAGTGAATTCACTTCTATTAATTTTCTCTTCTATTTACTGAGCTTCCATATCTTTCCATGTTTAACTTTGTCACATTTTGTACATTTGTCACAGAAACTCCACTTAATCACATAATTTTTGACTTCCAATTAAGCTTTACTTTGGTAATAAATTCTTGTTGCCAATTGGCAAGGACAGGAGTAATAAGTACAGTATGATTACACAGAATGGCTGTGAGAAGAAAGTAAATCAGGAAGGATTTCTTAACTGTCATAATTTACTTTGCTCACATGTACTCTGTTTAAGCATACTGGAATTCTTCGAAGCCTTTTTCCATTTAGAAAGAAGATTAATGTATTTCTGCTCTTCCATTTTTGCTTTGGGTGAATTGTTCTTTTAGCTAGGGGCAAAAAAATAGATACATACCTGAAGATTCACTTGCAGAGGCTCTGGTTTTCTTTTTAGCTTCTGGCAATGTCTGATAAGGTCTCTGTCCTACAGGCTCATCTCCTTGTATAGTAGTCAAATCATGCATACTGAAGCTTCTCAGTTTCTCAGTTATTGCACCTTGGCTCTGAAATACAACAAGAGCACCCTTGAAAACCAGGCGGGGGTTGAACTTTGCTGCTCAGCTTGGGTTAACATGTTTAAGCCCATGCTTCCTTGCTGCACAACAAAACACACTGAACATATGCATGCGGTAGCTTTACATTTGCTTTAGGTATTGCTTCTACCCAAGCTTAACTGTGGATTGCTCCCAGATGACAAATAAACCAGCAGTTTAATTACAAATGCTGCATTTCACTCCTTTAATCTGAGCAAATCAAGGCTTCTCGGGTGAGGGCAAGTGTTTAAAAGAAGCACACATCAGAAATGTTCCATTCACTTCAAACATGGCAGTCCAAGGTAGCATGGCAGTGGCTGTAACGCTTCCACTTTGAAGAGTATGCTGCAAGATACTCTTCTGCCATTTTGTATTTTACCCTCCACAAGTTTGAATACACGTAAGGAGAAAAGTGTTAATAATACACTCTGAAGCATTAACTCAAATAACAGAGAAACTGGCAGCACTACGAAAGCAGCTCCAGTTGACAGAAACTTGAAACCACAACCAAAGAGGTCCTGCCTGGACTCCAGGCTAGCAGGTCCTCTCACTAATACAGCTTTACTGACATGATACCAACCCAAAATCTAGTGCTACACAGGAGAATAGTTAATCACACATGAACATCAGTATTCCTTCTCCAACTGTCTTCACAACTTTTCTATATGGAACATATGGAAATTTCCCTGTTGGAAATGGTCATCCAGTAGCTCTTTCATCTTACATCAGATGATGTTATTATTAAAGTATTAAAGATTAAATTCTTGTATAAGCAACTAAAAGAATAAGACCATGCAAACAAGTATTCAAAGTCATGTTAAAGTAACATTTAATTCTTCCCACTCTGGCATAAGGCAAAAAATAACAATTTCAGGGAAAGGTTGACAAGCCTGTGCATGAAGCAAATGTTAAAGACTTTGTTTCATTCTTACCAATGAAGCTTTTAACTAAAATTTTTCATTTGAGCAGTATGTTAGCTAGCATAAGCAGAAACCTGAGTACAATTCCATACACCTTTCTCTGCAACAGCACCAGCAGAAGGCAGTTCTGGCACTGCTGGCCACAGCCATTTGTTCCCACTCTCATGACAACAACTGTTTGTGCGTGGTAGAGCAGCGCACTGAATTATTCCACGTTAAAAATAGCCACGTAAAGTGAAGAGACAGTTGAATTAAAGCTCCTTAAGTCTGCACGGGTACCAAAGGCCAGGGAGAGAAGCGGCTGAAACCTAATATTCATTTTCTAATAACTAGTCATTAGTACAGCATGTAAAATTAAGACAGTGGACAATGTGCTACTCAAGCTCAACAAACCTATTATAATTCTTACCCCACCATTCATGCATTGTCACCAAACAATAACAAAGAAAAGGTTTCTTATGAGGGAAGCAGAAACGTTAGCTTTTCTACCTCTTCCTACATACTTGTAGGATGACTCACAGTGCTCAAAAACTTAAGTACAGCTTGCCTTTGAGTTAAAATGCACTATGGACCCTATACAGCGTCTGTATTAAAGATTGTAGAAATCCTGAAGTCAGATTTATCCCTCAAAATGGTTACTTTAAGGCAGGAAAAATCCTACCCTTCCACTACTCCACTTCTTGCACTGAAAAGCATTTCAAGTAAACTGCATCAGGAACAAGCTACGCCTGAGAACTTGATCAGCTGCTAGGACATGGAGAAGAGAACTGCTTCTTTAGAGAACTAACAGCTTACAGTATCTGCTGTAACACACAAGACTGGCCATCAGTCTGCGTCCAGTGCTTGGAGAGGTTGAACAGGACTCCAGTCTCAGGCACTGAACACCGATGAATATGTAAAATGGACCTAGTTGGTTCTCAGCAGAATCCATACAAATTCAGCACAACTCCACTCACCAACTGTGAACAGAGTCTACTTAAAATAGTGACAGAAGCTGCAGAAGTACAGAAAGACACACTTGTGTAACATTTGCCCACATTCATCATGTGATATACTACAAAAAGACACTTGGAAACTTTACAGGATAATGCAATTAAGATTATAACAACTAACATACTGAGAATTCACATTACAAACCTGTATTTCTTATTCCACTGTAGATAGAGGACTAGATCCAAGCTGGAAACATTCAGCCCTATTTTCCAGTGCAGCCTTTGGATACAGAATTTTGTTTTTCAAAGGGGAAAAAAGTCAAGTATGTGCCATAAAACAACACTGTGCCCTTAACCAAACTGCACGGTTGAGCTGGAGCTCCTGTGGAGCACTGCCTCATTCAGGGAGGACGTAAGGGATTTATACAATGGGCCCTTCATTCCAGAACTACATGCCAAGATGGAAAGTTTTACTCAAGTTACACACAGAAAACATTGAGAAGTTTGAAAGGATATATACACAAATAAAAGATGCAGCACACATGCCCGACAGCCAGAGCAGGAATGGGGGTTGCACAGCCACTGCTGTGCTGGACGGTCCCCATCACACATTGTATAAATCCTATGCAGGTACCCTACAGTGCCCCCAGCCTCCAGCCCACCCCGGGAAGATCCAGTCCAGCCAAACCAAGATTTATTTCCACTTCAACTCCACCGCATAGACTGAAGGACAAATTTCAAGGTGTTCTATGTGGGTGTGCATATCACTGTGCTCACACTGTGTTTAAGATTTAAGAAGGTTCTTCCACCCCCATGCCCAAAAGCAGCAGTTAATTGCTTTCTGCTGAAACAATGCATTCTGTGAGGATCTGGATTACTATCGGCTCAGGATGAAAAATATTAAATTCCTTCCTACTGCAGGAAATGTGAGATTAAATACCCTCTACTGCAGGAAATGTGAGTGTAACATTCACATTTAGAATAATAATGCTTTAAGAGCTTTGATATTTTGTTTGAAAGGTCAGAGAGTTACAGCTTGAAAGCAACATGTTTGCCCTAAAAAACGAAAGCAGAGCAATTCAATGGTAGGTGGAGCTGAAGGGGATCTCCTGCTTCCCCTCCCATGCCATGGACGTGGCAGCAGCCAGCACCTCTCCGCAGATACACACACCCCAAGATGCTGCTCAGGAGAAGATGGCAGAACAGTTACCACTGGTGGCCCATCATGTAAACAGTTCCCGCCAGTAAGGAAGGAATACCTCGGGCTGCATCCAGCCCAGGGGCTGGTAACTAAATTACAGCACAAAAGATGGAGACACACACATTTACAATTACAACGCTAGGGCGAAGAAATTAATCACACAACAATTTCAATACTAAAATTTCTATGTAGGCAAACACTGAATAGAGATGAACTGTGAAGTCTGTGTGTTGTCTTAAACAAAATGAAGAATGATTTTGCTTCGTTATTCAAGAGTATTTCCTAAAACATACTAAATGTTTTTCAGAGTCCGCATTCATTAGCGGTGACCAATGTGAAACAGCAATTAAAGTTGCAATATGTTTCTAAATGAATTTTTTAAATAAATATGGGTATCCTGTCAAGACTACTCAGCCTCTAGTAAGCTATTAGTATGCAGTCTCATCAGCTGACCCTTGTATATGAAATGCCATTTTCTATTCTGTTATTGAGCACGTACTTTTATAGTCTATATGCTTAACCCAGGGAAGGTGCTGTTAACAAACACCACATTGTCTGTCTCAGGGACTCTTTGTTGTTCACTGCACTGCACCCCTCAGTGGCCAGGAGCGCTGACTGAAGCTGCCTGCCTGCCTTGGACAAGTTCTCAATGGACTCTGCAGCGTGCAGCACCCGCATTCTCAGCTGTTCTCTCCCTGCTCCGATCCAGGCTGACAGGGAATGACTTCTGTTCCCTCCCAACCTGGAGAGGGGCTGCTGTCCCGTGAATGACCTCTGCAGCATGCCAGGCAGTCTCAGCAGGGAGGAGGATGAAAGCAGCGTTGCTCCCCATAGCGATACTGGCTGTGTGCCACAGCTGGCTGTGAGCTCCCTCCTTCCTCTGCCATGCCCTGAGTGCGGAGAAGGGGAGGTCTGAGCAAGGCCAGGAGAATATTCAACCAGCAAAAAGGCAGCAGAGTCAAGGTGACTGGAAGGCATTCAGGAAACACAGCCCTTGAAAGATATTATCACCACCACCAATACTTCACAAATTAGCACAATTTCTGTGACCTCACAAAGAGGGACAGAGTATTTCACAGCTTCATTCTGCTCATAGTGATAAAGACAAGAGTTTTCACCAGTCGCTCAAGAAATCAGAATTCACGGGTTGGCAGAAATTGAAACATACAGGTAACCATCATGTCTGATACACCTACTTTTCAGGTCTTCTAAGTATGAGATGCAGCAGTGGAACCTAAGTGTTGTGAATATAATTTCCCCAAATCCATAAACTAGCTATTGAGGCATCTTGTTTCTGATTCTTTTATTAATAAAAACTTCCTTCAGCATGTAAAAATTCAGCACAGACTACCTTTCAGCTCTAAGTCTCCTGAAATCAGGATTGTACAAAGATTTGTTTTCCAACATGCTAATTTAACACAATTTATTTTGCTAATGTATGCTATTTAGGAGGTTTTGAAACACTAGATTTTATATGAACAGTGGCTAACTAGTACAAGCTAAAAATATCAGTATGAGAATGTAAGCTATAAGCCACCACTCCTGCCAAATACATTTCACTTTAACTACAGGGGAGCAGGTTTAAATCTATGTCAAATTTCAGTAGACTGACCTGGCTGGCTGCTCCAACCTCCCTAACAGAGCCAACTAGCCTTTTAATGGTAATCCCCTATTCCTCTGACAACCCTTGGAGAAAATCACTCTTTCCCACATTTGCTCTTCAAAGTATTTCAGCAAGTTTCCAAGCCATTTTACCACCCTGCTAAAGCCAGCATAAGCAGTTTGCTTGGACACTTTAGTGTCTTTTAACATAGCTTTAATCTCACACACAGGTTTAGCTTCTCCCGCTCTCCTAATTTGAGATCTATGTCAGAATAAGCATGTGTGTTCTATTAAAAAAAAAAGGTAAAAAAAAAGAATAGCGATGAAAGTGTGTCCTCTTTCCTGTCAAGACTGATCCCACTAATATGATTCCATTCCTGAAATTCTATAGCATGCTCTGCCAGCTCTTGGTGAAGGGATAATCTTTTCACCTGCTGGAGGCAGCAGTCAGCTCTTGAAAAACAGGGAACAAAATCAGGAACACGTGCATTGTGTCCTTTTGCTTGCATGGAGCAGGCACGCTCAGCTTTTTGGAATGACAAACCCAAGAGGCTTAACATGCCAAAATAAAGATGTTTTTCAGCAAGTCTCCTCTTTCATTCTGTTTAAAAATCATGTCTATTTTAGGTCTTTGGTATTGTGGTTGTTGTTTTGCCCAAGCATCTGATCTGCACCGAACTAATTCTGAACAAATATTCATGAGTGCGTTTAACAAGTTTTAACAAATAGAGCAGGCGTCTTGCCAGTCACAGCTGAATAGCAAAGAAATCTAAACACAGACACTTCAGAAAAAGTTATTCATTATTTCAGAAGAAAGTGGGAGGAGATACTGCTGTTACTTATTTTACAATATTTCTGTAACGCCCTAAAAATTAACAAGGAAATAGCCAACCGTAGCCAAACACAAGGAACACACACAAAGCACGAGTATCCTTACAGGTGCACATTGTAATAAATTTGTAATGCAAAGAATTTGCATTTTAGCAATTAGCACTTGAAACTTTTTTCCCAGTAGAGCACTTTGGGCGTTTGTTTGTTTGGTTTGTTTAAATAACCCATTTTCACTCTGGATACTTTCATTCCTTTGGAGGTACACTCTATTGCATTCTGAATTATTTCATGTCTCAAGGCAACACTAAGAATTTGAATAACAAAAAAAAAATCCCACAGTGATCAATTTTAATCACTTTCTCAGTATTTTAGGCTCATTATGATCATATTTAAAAACAAAAAGTCATAATGCTACCACCCACATGAATCTTTAAAAAGAGAGAAAATGAACAAACAAGATATGCATGACTACTTTTCCAAAGCATTTTGAGGTAGCATGTGAAAATGTAGTTTTTAGGAGTGTCTTTGATTTATAACACAGGAAGTTCACATAGAAGCCCAGACATTTAAGCTAAAGGCCAGCTGTACATACTCAGCTTTGACAGCCAGGGATCTCTACACTGTTTTCTGTTCCCTACCGACAAGTGTTCAGGTTTTTAGTGCTGTTACTATGAGCACAGTGGTTCCATTTATTCCCAAGAAGGAATTAATCCTGATTGCCTTAAAACTGTGATTTCACGTGGACATACACCTTTTTCTCTCCATGCTTTTTTTTGGTGTGTTTTGGTTTAAATTACTATTAGGTAGGATACATGTTGTCTGAAGTATATTCCTTTCAGTGGTGCACAAATTGCTTAGGATCTTACATATAAACTTGTATTTTGTCTTCCTAGACCTAGAGCCCTCTGAAATACAACTCAAAGTGATGAGTTTTTGTAGGAAGGTAATCTGGGAAAAACAACAGATTACTTCATAATTTAATGGAAAATACATGACAAAGCAAGTGTATGCTAAACACCAATAGGCAGGCTTATGCTTAGTATATTAATTTAATAATTCACTCCGCAAGTTGCAAACAAGTTAATTGTGTCAAGACAATTTTTATCCAAGGTAGTAGTCTTTCATGCCTTAATTCATGTGTGGCATTACCTCAGGTTGATTGGAGAAAAACGGCAGAAAAGCCAGAAATCCTTTTAAAAGTTTGTTTACCAACAAAGCACAACAGAGACAGAAAAGAAACAATGGTCATCTTTACCAAAAGCCTGCAGAGAAAACTGTATGGTACCTTTTGAATTAGAGTAAACTGATCCCCATCATCCAAAAAATAACTGCAAGTAATCTTAAACAAACAAACCAATAAACACAGTAGGAGGAGGAAAGGGCTGCAAGCCTTTAATTGTGCCCCAGGTTTTCAATATACTTGCAGAATTTATCTTTTCATAGAAGACTGGTAAATCCTCAGTACAATTACACTGTTCTACATCAAGCTCAAAAGCAATTAATGCAAGAAGTAAGTTACCTTTACAGCTGCTGTCACTGCAGCAGTTGCTGCCAAATTCAACCCTTGCCTTCCAAAATTCACCATGGTCTCATAGCCTCTTTCTTTGGCTTGGACAATGTATTCATCAATGTCCTAAAAGCAAAACATGTTTAAATTTTAGAAGGCTGTTCATAAGAGTTACTCCACAGTATTATTTTTCCATCAGTAAAGGAAGACAGAAAAAATATTTAAGAAAATATTTAATGAGATCCTTACCATATTTATATACCAATGTTTCATTGATTACAACTCTCTCATTTAAGAAAAGGATTATATGTGGTCAGACAAGAAGATAAAGTAGATCACTTCTGTACAGAAACATTGCAACAAGTTCCTTACAGAGAATAAGCTTAACTTTTTGGGCAGAAGTTTTTCAAGAAATAACAAGCATTTCAAGAAGTAACATCATCTAGCATGAAGTCAGCAAGCTCCCTAGAGAGGTAGAGCCGGCTTAGAAAGAACTTGCGAAGCCAAAGCTCTGACACAGTTAAGCACCAAGGACAATACAGTCATGACATTTATCCCAGCTCTGGTAACTGCCTGCAGTTGAAGATAAAGTCTGCAAGGTACTTCCCAACAGCTCGAAGACCACAGGGAAGTATCCCTTTAGCTTACAAAGCTGCAAATTGTTTAGAGCTCAACCTTCAGAAGGTCAAGATGACCTCGCTGTTGCTATCAGTGGCAATCCTGTCAGCTACCTGCTCTGCCTAATAAAGGCCAAGCCTAGCACTGACCTTTAGGAATGCTGTTTTCTGTAGTGGGAGGTTTCTCAGTGCTTGTCTTCACACCTTGGCTAATCACTCTTTCCACACATCCAAAGAGGATGCTGAAAAAGAGCTAAGCAGAGCTGTGTCCCTGTCGTACTTCCACTGAAGCTAAGCATGCTCTAGCTGCTTTTATGTTTGGGTAGCTACTGTTGCAGACTGGTCTACCCTTAACACTCACTAACAAGTCTCTCCTCTTAACCTGTCAGTCTGCAAACCAAAAGAAGTCATCGATATTAATCATCCTGGGAAGTGTTATTAATCGTTTATGCTAGGAAAAAACATTAACGTGAATAGGTTTTAGTAAAGCTGTGTTCATACTGCTGCACACGTGCCTGCAGTAGAAAGTCAAGCTGCATCACTTCCACTCAACTGGGCTCCCCAGAGTGCATCAGGCAGAGCAGGGAACACCAAGCTCTGGTGTCAATAGGAAGCAGGACCTCGTCTGCTCAGGCAAGTTAAACAGAAGCACAGACATGGGCAGTCATATGCACTTGCCTCCGCTAGTCCAAATCCGTGCTGCCTGGCAAGCCAGTAACACGCTGCTCTGCTTTTACAGTGCATCTAGCAACAGCTTTTATTTCAGCATATGGTGTTTCCATATTAGGCAGGAAAAATCTGAGAAGTTATTTCTTACCCTTTCTTTAGAAGAAAGCAGTGGGTGGAGGAATTTTCTGTAGATTAAACTTGCCCCTCTAGTATATGGGGAAAGGAGCCAGATCACAAAAGCTATCTTCAGTTCATAGTACAGTGGAAACCTACAGACAAGTGAAAGGTTGCGCAAAATCAAAAATTGCAGTAAGAAAAAACACAGAAATTAATCATTATGAAGAGATCTTTTCAAATACCACAATTATATTAGCATATAGGATTCTTCAGATACAAGAAGTTACATTAGGAAAAAATTAAATGAGTTATGGATTTATGGACTACTGTCATTTAAGACATTAAAATAGTTACTATACTTGCTTTGCATTATACATTCCTGATACAGAGAAATTCTAGGCCATCCTTTTAAGAGTTCCATTCCTATATTCAGTTTCTACAGTGAAGCTGGAAATGCTATAGTCCCTACTTCAAGTGACAGTGTACAGCTAACTTGAAAACAGATGCTGTTCATCCATACACAAAGATGTTCTCCTGCAAAAAGGGCTATCAACAAGCACAACTTCTTTATACAAAATAAATAATTACAAATCAAAAACCACCAGAAACAAATACAGTTTCCCCTAGCGTTCATAAAAAGCAGGCTCTTACCAAGAGACTGTCAGGTCAGTTATTGTTTCAGTTACTGTATAAAGAGCAAATACAATCCAATACATCATCCAGCGAACCTGAAAATTAAAACATCATCTTCAGCACGAGTTTTGATTTCACCTTTACACATAATACACTATACACGGTACAGTTTGTTCAGAGTTGTCAAAGCAAGGCATTCAACAGCATCTCAGTCTTTATAAAGCAGGTTTCAGGTGAAATGATGTGAAGGTCCTGAAAGATTTCTGTTCATAAGGAGAACAGCTGCAACAAGCTAAGTGAAATGGCTGGGTCACCAGGGTCACAACTTCACCTAGGCTGGTTTCATGGATTCGATTCTGTCTCTACAAAGCTTTAGTGCTATGAAAAAAAATAGAAACAGTGCAAAGAGTTGGTCAATTACCCTAAGTATGAAGAGCAATTCCCACCATAACACTAAAGGATATGTCATTCTCTTCCACACTCAACCATATGTTCATACCATGCACACCCTAGTCAGCATTAGTGAAGCTGCCCTTGCTTTCGTTTCACAGTATTCAGTGGTATTCAGCTTTACCTTGCCATTAATTTCCACATATGTGATTAATGGTATGGTATTAACACTGAGGCAAGGCAACAAAAAACATTTTCATGGAGATTTTAGTTCTGTTTATTTGCCAAGAACTGCAGAATTGTTGTTAATGAAAAGCTCACATTAATGCTTCGGGGATTTACAGGTATAAACCTTTTTTTGTTTAAGGTTTACACTATATATCATTGCTTGGAAATCAGACAATGTTGTTAAAATACTATCGTTTGTTTTATAACAGGTAATGGGATCACTCAGTTTTCTTGAGTATTTGTTCAAACTTGGTTGCCTAAGCTGATTATATATTTCAGAATAAATCCTACAGAAATAGTTCCACGCATTTGTCTTCCCTAAGATATCAGATGCCAAATGCAACGTATTTGCAAAATGGGTCACTGCAAACCACCACTGGTTATTTGTACAAACTGAACATCCCCATGTTCTTTAAATTCCAATGCTATCTATGCTAGGAAAACAACTTGCAACAACACAAAACCATTTAAAAACAAACAAAAAACCCCAGAAAACCAAACCACCACAGAATAAAACAAAACCACCACAACTGTTAGAGACTAGTTTGAGTCCTAAATTCATGGTACTCTCTTTCAAAGGGAGGAAAAAAAAAAAAATTTATATATATACCTTCCCACAGAGGATGTGGCTCAGATTTAATCTTCACTTTTAAAACTATCTTTTTTGAAGTGGACTTAAATAACTCCTCAAAACCTAATGATACACTGCTGTCTACTTCATGGATGTGCATTATAGTTTAAAACCACTTCCTCTGTCAGAACTTGAGACCCATTTATCTCAAATGCTTTTCTGTGTTTCAGTTTGAAAAGAAACTCAGTCATGTGATAACATTCTTCACTTCAGTCTCTCAGAGGATTTAGATATTTCAGGCTTGAATAAACTAAGACAAACGTACACAACAGCTGAAGTCATTGCTGACAGGCCATGTGATATTTAGACTGGTGACCCTTCCATGAACCAGAGTCAACACCTGAATGAGTACAAAATTAAATCCAGCCTTGCCCATCAGCTGAAGCATAATGCAATGCAATTTTTAAGATGCCATGCAAGACTATTTTTTCCCCAATAAAATTTATCCAGGCTATTCTTTCTTTAATCAACATCTATTTATCTTAAGAACAACGGTGGAAGTGGAATTTCCCCTGGGCTGCTAGGAACAGTAAAAAACACCCTGCAGAAGGACACATGAGATCTGCCAAGAGTCCTGCTGAGGTCTGGGCAAAGATTCTATAAAACACAAATCATATTCTAGTACAACTAATGCAGTAGGTACCACAAGTATCCTTGACAAATGAACCTGGGTGACTTAGAGGGGTTTTCATACCAGAAAAAAGAAAAAGGGACATGAAAAATTGAAGGTCAAATTTTGCACTACCCAGAACACTATAATCCACTTAAAGTAACAGAAGCTTTGAGTTTTACTTTTCATGTTAAAAGAGTGATTACAAATTTGTTTTCTTGGTTTGTCTTTTTTTCTAGCATCCAAGTGTTAAGCTCATCTTTGTTGGCTCTGGCTGAAGCATAGTGTTTCAAGTCAGGATTTTGAAGCCAGGATTTGAAAAGGCTGGTCTGTTCAGACTTCTAAACCAAATTTCAGATGCTTATTTCAAGCACTTTGATGCAATACAGTGAAAAAATGTCTCAAATATCTTCATCAACTCCATTAAACCAGAGTAATTACAAGAACAAATAAATCTCCTCAAAGGCATAGATACTAATTTCTAGTATTGAAGTCCGTAACTATTTTAAATTATCATAATCAGCACAAGACGTTTTCCCCCCAGAAATAATCTCTGAACAATTTGCTACATCATGACCTACACAGTAAGTCAAGATGTCTGTTCTTTTTGTTTGGTTGGGTTTTAGTGGTGGAAGCAGTGGCTGAGTAAAATATTTTACTGTTACAAAGCTCTTATCGATTCAGCAACAAACACAGATGGCTCCTGAGCCACACAAAACCCTGGAAAGGAAGTTGTGCTTGGGCCATAACGTGACTGGCAGCAGACCTGTGCCACTTGGAAAGCTGTATTTAAATCTAAACCCTTTACTGTGAAAGAAAATGACCCAGCTGGGAAAATGACAGCCATGGATCATCCCTAAGACCTATCTGGACAGTCAACCCAAGCCAGCAATGGAGTGGTAATTCACCCATGAATCATTGTCATTCCCTGCTAATGAAGAAGTCACTGTGATGGGTCTTATTCACCTTGGCCCCGTGAATATTTTGTATGTGACTGCAAGTTCTGGGACCGCTCAAAGACCACAGGTTCACACTGAAAGGGCTGGAAAAACAGAATTCCAGACCCTACTAGCAGGGGTCCTGTGTAAGGATGCCCAAGGAAGACAGCTAAGTCATAGCTAACTGGACAACTGAGGTGAACAAAATATCATTCTAAAATATTACTTCTCTTTTTCTAGAATAGGTAGTGCAAGAGGCAATGATAACCTCTTAAAGAGATTTCCTTTATTTTGGCTGGAAATTGCTATCCCCTACTTAGCCTGTGGATCCCTTTTGAAGGAGCAGGGAGGAAAAGCAGATTATAAATTCCGTGCATTATAGACTCTCCTGACAGAATAATATGAGCATGAGACAGAGGAAATTCTCCTCTTAGTTTTGATGATTTTTTTCCTCCCATAAGCTTAGCCCTGGTAGGCACCAGCTGTATCTCACAAATGAACTCTAATCAGCTTGTAAACGGAAATCAGAAGTAGTACAAATATGATGTCCACTCTGGGGCCTTGACAGAGTGATCAGATTAAATTAAGACATTCAAAGGGAGGAACAACAGCTACCATATCCTACAACTACAACCAAGTCCGAAGAGGAGACATCACACATCAGAGAACAGCCTTAGGTCACAGCTGTGGCTGCTGAGTTACAGGAACTGATGGCCCTGACCCCACCCTGCTCAGGCAGCCAAGTTAAGGACAAGATTCCGGGCAGGTTCCTTGCTGAAATCAAGTCAGGCTGTCTCTTAAAACAGGGAACCAGTTCAGTGACTAAAGCTTCTTGTGACTGCAACTGGGTAACATTCTCGTGATTATCACATTGCTCACGATGACAAGTAAATAATTT